>PVKA01015121.1:0-50788 GCA_004027165.1 Ctenomys sociabilis
AAAGATGTGGTATTTCTATATAATGGAGTATTACTCCGCTATTAAGAATGATAAGTTTGAAGCATTTATACTGAAGTGGATGCCACTTGAACATATACTCATAAGTGAAATAAACCAGACACACATGTGTAAATATCGTATAGTCTCCCTAGTATAACAAGCGAAAAGCAGAAATACAAAAGGAAATGTATAACAAGTAGTCATGAGATTTTTGAGGATTGGTAAAGCTTGGCTCAGTAGAGCCTTTATATTCTGAATTATAGATATGCTTGATGGAACTTTTTCATAGCAGTAAATCATATCTCATAGCAGTTCCTTAAGACAGATCACTTGGAAAATTATTTTCATTTTTACTCTGTTTTGATGAATCACCATGTAAACCTCTGTAATGCTGTACAACGTGGAGGTATGCTCCAGACTATCTTACATTTCATAATGACTCTGCCTTTGTTGTGGATCTGGTTTCTTTTTGGTACTAACTGAGTACTACATGTTTTCTAACACACATTTGTAAATTATAAGTTTTATTATTAAGAAAGGATATATTTGTAACTATACAGTATAGCCCATAAACACAGTGTATGACACATGCCACTGTATCTTTCTTGAAATCATTTCCATCACTGATTGCAAAATACTCTGTCAACCAGATTAGAACTGTGAAGGAAATAAAACACAAGGAATGCATTCCAATAGCCTGAGGATTCCTTTGAGAGGAGCATCAGCTTTATTTTCTAATATCCCCCAGTAAATCAAAGGAGTATAGGGTGTATACAGGCATCTAGTTGTGTACTTGGTTTTTGCTGTTTTTCTTGATTCTCAGCACCTGGGGAAGGCTACGCTGTAGGAGAACCCTGGTACCAAATCCTGCTTTGTTACTCTACTTAGGCTGTGGTAACAAAGTATGGCAAGTTATATGGCTTAAGTAATCGAAATATATTACCTAACCAATCCGGAAACCAGAAGTCAAATGTCAGGGTGCCAACAAGGCACCAACAGGGGTGATTCCTTATGAAGACTGTGAAAGAAAGTTCGCTTCCTGCCTTTTTTCTAACTCCTGGTGGTGGACCTACCATTCTTTGTCGCCTTGGCTAGTAGAAATCACTCCAAACTCTGCCTCCACCTTTGCATCTGTCTCCAAACTTTCTCTTGTAAGGACACCATATACTCTGAATCAAAAGGACCTCATTTGAAGAATGCCAAACATAGCCACACTCTGAGGAACTCAGAGTTAGGATTTTTTATTAAGTATTACTTGGCATTAGGACAAAATACCTGACAACTGCAACTTGAGAAAAGAGAGGTTTGTCTTGACACATCGTTTTGGTTTGTTTGGCTGGCACTGTGGCAGAACCTATTGCAGAGCAGAGAAGCAAAGAGGAAGAGAAGTGAGTCCTGGCAGCTAGGAATCAGAGAGAGGAGTAGGGAACAGCACATCCCCCACTAGATCAGTACTCAGTCATTGCCTCTAACCAACCACCCTGTAATAGAAAGCAAGCTGTAGAGCCCCGTGACCCAGTGGTCTTCTTGCACACAAGATCTTGGGATGGTCACATCTTGTATCTAACCCAAAACAGACTTGGAAACAATTCAAGCTGGAGCCCATGCATGACCAAGATGGCCAGTGGAAAGGTCACATGACCTTCCATTAGTCCCAGTCACCTCATCTGTGAAAAAGGGCAAATACCACATATTTCTCAGTAGTCCTCCAAGAATAGTAGGAAAGAAGCTTCAGGGCTATCAATGGGCCATTTGTCCTTATGAGGTCAGCAAGGTCCCACCATGACAGTGAGCATGCATGGAAGAGCACAAGACAACTGTGGGAGTGTTTCCGACTTAATCCACAGAAAGCTAAAAGAACATTTTTCAGTACACACCAACTAAGTGCCAACATCACCGTAGTTACACGTATGGGGAACTGAGGTTTTCTTGACTCTTACCTGCCTGGCTGTTCTACAAACATCTCTTTGCTCACATTGGGCACATCCATTGCTGTGGTCTGGCATCTGACAAGAGAAGCTGTGGGAGTGGAGGGTGACATGTCTGATAGTAACAAAGAGAACCATCAGTCTAAAAGTGGGAATCCTAATGCTAAACAGAGACTCATCCCTCCCCACCCTCACTTGGCATCAGCACACGGGGCTCCTGCAGAGCCTGCCTCAGTGTTTGCTAGTGAGTATTAAACTGATTAGAGTTGGAAAGGAAAGTCTAAGATCAGTATGCTTGAGTTTTGCACCTGGCAGCCTGAAGCCTGTAGGCTAGAATTACACCTGACACCTGCTAGCGCTCCGTTCAGTCCTGAAGGATGCCAGCCTTCAGGATGAGGCACACCATCCTGATCAAAGGGGAGATGCAAGGTGACCGGCCCTTACCTTGAGAGGTACAGGAGGTCAGGACTCTTACCCAGGGACATGCCTGTGCTGTCTGTCACATCCCACCACCACTGACCCTTTTCTTTCCTTTCTTTAGCACTTACTGTCTCTTTTTCTCTCATTTTAGCAAAAAATCACATCCCATCAGATCACATCTGACCTGTTCCATTTTTCTGCCTCTGCTGTCTGTCTCTATTTCTTCCTGTCTTGCTTGGTCCTCACCCTGGGTGAGCTGGATCGCACGGCCAACCCCTGCAGCATTCTTATGCTGCAACCTCAATGAACACTTCTCTGACTGTAAATCAAGTCACTGACACACCCACTTTGCTCTCCTGTTGGTGATGCTTTCTCGCCTTAGCACACACAATGCCCCATGCTAGGATTCCCTTCCCTGCTGCACTCACTGGACTGCATGCAGAGCAAAGCAGGAAGGATGTCTGCTTCATGGCATGCCACCACCCAAGCACTCCTGGGTGCCTGCATCCAAAGGAATTTAAAGAAAGCAAAGATACTTGGTCTACCAAGAGTTTCATTCTCTGAAGTACCCTAAACATTTCAACAGAGGCAGTGAACCGCACAGCACTGGGAATCCCTCGGGGTAACCAGATGAAAATGCTGGTTGAAACTTTTCAAGTGCTCTGGGAGAATTTGGTCCTCTCTGTGAGTATGAATAAGAGGGAAGTGAATTTTTATTTTGCAAAACAACAGGCTAATAGTCACACTGGGGAATCAGATTGACCTGGGTTTTAATTTCAGTTCTACCATGTATAGATGGTGACCTGAGTCAACCTGAGGCTCCATTTCCAAATTGGAAAAATAACACCCACATAGTAAATGCTGACTTAATACCCTCCAGTCCTAATTAAGCTACGTTAAATGAAATTATATGTAATCAATTTTGTTATAACATGACATGTGAGTTTCTAAGAGATTATTGCATTGTGTAGAATCATGCACTAGAAACAGCAGAGCTTATAAAATAAAAAAAGGTTTAGACACATGACAGAAGTTTTATTGCTGACATTTTTAACAAAATGGTAGGAAAGTAAGAAAACTCATAACACAATCTCGTCACTAAAGCATGGATTATGAGAAGTTGGGCTCTTGAACCTGAAACCTAAAATCCATGGCCTGAAATCTATAGCTTGTGAGGTGGTAGAAGAAATGTTATAAGGGAAGAGGAACAGTGTGGACAGTATGAGTTGGTGTGGCCCAGCACCCAGGCTGCAGGTCCTGGGGGCTGCATCTGATCTGCTGCTTGTGTGCATAATGAGTGTGCATTTATATATATGTATATATATATATATATATATATATATATATATATATATATATATATCACTTCTTGTGGTACACTTTTGTTTATCAGGGCTTCTGATGGACAAAAACCCGCTACACAATTAATTTTGCATTATTCTCACATTGCTCCCTGATAGATCAGTCTTGTTTGAACACATTTGTGCTATGAAAACAGGCACTGTGTGGGAAATGGCTATAAGAGCTAACAGAGTTCCCACCAGTGCTAGACATTCAGTTAGGGTTTCTACTGTCTTTCTTATTTCTGTCTACCAAAATGCCCAACTTTATGAGGGCAAGTTCTGGCTTTTTTCCACATTTGTGCTCCCAGTACTGGCAGCACCTCCTAATCACCTGAATCAGAACCATTTGGATGGTAGGTAGCTCTGGGGTCACAGATGCAAGACAGGTGCACAAACACAAGGCATGGTCCCACAACCTGAAGGCCCACAGGTTAGAACAACTAACTGATTTCATGCTGGAGCCTGGTGTCCAGGCCTCGCCTAGACCTGGCCAAAGTGGAAAGTGTTACTCGCCCTGAGTAGTGAAAGCCTTGAAAGGCAAAGCTGTTTCATGCTACAGCTGTCCTGGGGCAAATAAGAGCTGCCAAAAGGTGACAATGCCCTGAGCCTGACAAGAAGAGTCAAGATTTGATCTCCTATTTTGAGAGATGACTTCCCACATGAGCCCTTTCTATTATATCATAATTGGCCAATGTTTGTGACAACATCAGTCAAATTGCCATCATACATCATCATAAAGCAGGTCATACACCTGGCATTTTATCAGCCACACCACGTATTCATCAGAGCACTCCCACATGGCATAGAAGGACATAATGGTTAGCTTACAGATGAGGACAGTGCCTAAAGAGAAGATGAGTGTCTTGCTCAAAGACACAGGCAAAGATGTGGCATAGCTGGGAAAGACTGACTTACAGGCTTAATCTTCCTTCTCAATTAGAGAAGAACGGGGCAAGGATAGCTCTGGTTGCCTGCTGTGCATGGGTGGAAGGCAAAGAAAGATGAGGAGGGAACCATAAACATCGATGCTGTCTGCTCTTGATGGAGGGCACTAAGGCTGCCAGTATAGAGCATCATCGTGTTCTTTCCTTAATAGAAGCATAAATATGACCATTCCCTGCAGTGAGTGATTTCCTTGGTCTGGTGACACAATGAAAAATATACTCTGCAGGAAAATTAAATATGGACATCACAGCATTACAGAAAAGGCACTGCACACCCTTCTTCCTCCATCCCCTGAAGCATTGCCAACTCATTTCAGTCTGCCACGAAGCCCTGCATGGAGGCCAGCATCTCAGCTGAGAGGGTGATGCATGAAATCCTTGCGATGTAGTACTATGAGGCTGCTCACTCACTGATGAGATTTCCATTCATTGTGAGTAATATGTGATTTTTTTTCAGGTGTCTGTGCTTCACCTTTGTGACTTCCTGTCTGGATTTTCTTCTCTGAGCATTTGTTAAATGATGCAGGTTATGTAATGTCTCTGGTTCTCCATATCTCCATCTTTAAAATGGAGACATTATTATAGTTTTAATGCTATTAGTCACTTTCCTTTCTCGGGGGACAAAATACAACACTTCCAAATTAAAGAAAGAAAAGTTTGTTTTGGCTTATGGTTACAGAGGCTGAGTCCATGGGTTGACTGGCCTGAAACCTCAGGACCCACTCAACAGCACATCCCCGGATCCCCTGCCCTAAAGCCCGCTGAACGAGTGAGAATTTCCCCGATTCCCTGGGCATCAAAGTTCAGTGAGTGTAGAACTCCAGGCCCACCATGCCCGAGAGACATTTCCCAGGGATTACCTATCCCTCCACCCCCCATGGCCCGTGATTACCGGTCTCATCCTACAGCCCCAGACCCAGTGCAGGTCGGCCTGGAGTGAGAACTCCAAGCCTGCCACGCCGGAGGGACATTTCTCAGCAATCCTCGGTCCCATGTCACGGCCCAAAACCCAGTACAGCCTGGCCTATGAGTGAGGGCTCCAGGCCCACTGCACCAGGCCCACTTTCCCAGCCTTCTCGGGTTATGGCCTGTAGACCCTAACCCAGCACAGGCTGGCTGACCCAGTACAGCCTACTCACTATCCTTTTGTGAGTCCAGAAGACCCACCAAAGGCCAGGCCCACCCACCTGGGGAACGACCTGACTGACACAGGAGGGCTGAGCCCAGGAACCAACAGAGGGGAACCAAGGAGCTGCAGGAAAAAAGGAACTGAACACAACAGCTAGATTCAAGATAGACATTCCTCAGAAATCTCAAACTTAATAGATTTGCACCAGAATCTCATAACAAGCTAAGGTTATATCTGCATCAAAGCTCTACACCAAAGGTCAAAGGTCAGTGCTATAAAAAATGACAAAGAGAACGGGAAAAATTCAATCCCAGACCTCAAATTGATCAGGAAGGGCAGAGGACACTAGCTCAGCTGCAATGAATGAATTAACAGATACAGAAGCGGAGGACCAACAGCATAAAGCTATAGAGGAAATAAAATGAGAAGTAATGCCCCAAATTAAAAAAGAAATATCTGAATACATAGTATCTGAATAGAAGAAATAAAATGAGAAGTAATTCCCAAAATTAAAAAAGAAATCTCTGAATACACAGTATCTGAAATAAAGAATGAATTGCAGAAACATTGGGTGGAAAAACTATGCTCACACAGAACAAGTGCAGAGAGCACTATTCAAGCTGATATAGGTGAATTAACAGCATCTGAAGCAAAGAAACAATAGCAGAAAGATCATGAGGAACTCAAAGCAGAAATAAATTCTGAAATCAAAAAAGAACTTTTTGAAGTCATAGCATCTGAAATACAGAAACAAGCCCAGAAATATACAGAGGAAACCCAACTTGGAAGAAACACAGCAGAAAAAGAATTAATAAATACCTCTAAAGAAGACATGGATAAAAAAAATTGAGGAGATCAGAAATGTGATGGATTCCCTGAATGAGCAATACAGAAAAGAAATAGAACACATGAAACACAAAGAGATATACAAGAAATAAAAATATCATTCACAAGTCTACAAAACAGTCTGAGTGAAAGTGAAGACAGTTTCAGATCTTGAAGATGCCGGAGCAGCTAGTGAAAAGGTCAGAAAGGATCTCTTAAAAACAATGAGAATGCAGGAAAAAATATTCCATCGCCTGCAAGATAATGCCAGGATGAACAAAGTGAGAATAATTGGTATCAACGAGAATGAAAGAGTTAATACAAATGACATAAAAAGAATTTGGGGAGAAACAATCGCAGAACACTTCCCAAATATGAGGAAAAAATCCAACATTCAGGTCAACGAAGCATACAGAACACCAAATAACCTCAACCCAAGTAGAAACACACTGAAACATATAATAGTTAAGATCCCAGAAATCCAACACAAAAATAATATACTGAAAGCTGCGAGAGAGAAGGAGTTCACATTCAAAGGAGAACCTATCAGAATTACAGCCGACTTCTCTGCACAAAAAATGAAGGCAAGGAGAGCATGGTGCAGAGTTCTTCAAGTCCTACACGAAAACAAATTTCAGCCCAGACTATTATACCCTGCAAAATCTCTATCAAGTTTGATGGACAAGTGACATATTTCCACGACAAAAGAACAACTAAAATATTTCATGATGACAAAGCCATCCCTTCACAGGCTGCTGAAAGAAGTTCTAGAGAGAGACCACAATGACCAAAACTACATGAATGAGAATGAAAGGAACCCACTAAACAGGACAGTCAATTAAACACAGGTTACAAAGAAATAAACAACACCAGGCAAATATCATGGCAAACATAAGTCAGCACATTTCAATCATAACCATCAATGTAAATGGACTTAATTCTCCAGTTAAGAGAAATAGACTGGCACAGTGGATTAGGAAACAAAATCCAACAATATGCTATATACAAGAAACACACTTAACTCAAAAAGACTTTCATAGGCTCAAAGTCAAAGGATAGAAAACAATACTACATGCCCCAGGACCGCAGAAAAAAGCAGGAGTAGCAATTCTGTTCTCAGACAGTCTCAACTTCAAACCAAGAATGATCAAATGACACAAAGAAGGCCACTATATATTGGTCAGGGGAAAAATTTAAGAGCAAGAAGTAACTCATAAATATCTATGCACCAAACACAGGAGCACCCAACTATGAGAGACAAATCTTAAGGGACATGAAAAACTTAATGTCTAAGAACACAATCTTAACAGGAGATCTTAACACACCCTTATCTCAAAAAGATATGTCAACCAGACACAAAATTAACAAGGAAGTAGCAGAACTGAAACAGAGCTTGGAACAAATGGACCTGGTGGACATATACAGAGTGTTCCACCCAACCACAGCTGAATACACATTTTTTTCAGCTGCACATGGGTCATTTTACAAAATAGACCACATACTAGTTTAGAGGTCATGCCTAAGTATATGCAAGAAAATAGAAATTATTTCTTGCATACTTTCTGACCACAATGCAAAGAAACGGGAAATAAATGACAAAAGAAACCAGAAAAACCCACTAAATTCATGGAAACTAAACAGCACCCTACTCAGCAATCAATGGGTTGCAGAAGAAATTCAACAAGAAATTCAACAATATCTGTAATTCAATGAAAATTCAAGTACAACTTACTAGAATTTATGGGATGTGATGAAAGCAGTTCTTAGAGGGAAAATAATAGCTATGAACTCACACATTAGAAAACAGAAAGGAAACAAATGAGCACCCAAATGTTGCACCTCGGACAACTAGAAAAAGAAGAGCAAACAAAACCAGGACACAAAGACAGGAAGAAATCAAAGATTAGAGCAGAAATTAATCAATTGAGATGAAAAAAAGATAGTTCAAAGAATCCACAAATCAAAAATTTGTTCCTTTGGAAAACTAAATAAAGTTGATAAGCCTCTTGCCAACCTCATCAAAAAGAGGCAAAAGAATAATTCAAGTACAAGCGATGAGGAATGAAGAGGGTGAAATCACCACAGACCCAGTGGAAATTCAGAAGACTATCAATAGTTACTTTGAGAATCTTTATGCTCACAGAATAGAAGACACAGAAGAAATGGATAGATTCCTAGACAGGTACAAATTACCAAAACTGAATCAAGAAGATACAACAACTCTCAATGAGCCGATAACAGCCAACAAAATACGAAACGTAATAAAAAGCCTACCGACAAAGAAAAGTCCAGGTCCTGATGGATTCACAACTGAATTATACAAAAAAATTTATAGAAGATATAATCCCCACACTCTACAAGCTCTTCAATGAAGTTGAAAAGGAAAAAGTCCTCCCAAAATCATTTCTGGAGGCAAGTATAATAGTCATTCCAAAACCAGGGAAAGACACAACGAAAAAGGAGAATTACAGGCCAATCTCCCTTATGAACATAGATGCAAAAATACTCAACAAAATCCTGGCTAATAGAATACAGCAAATCATCAAGAAGATCATACACCATGACCAGGTAGGATTCATCCCAGGGATGCAAGGATGGTTCAATATTCAATAATCTAAAAATGTAATACACTATATTAAAAGACTGAAATCTAAAAACCACATGATCATCTCAATTGATGCAGAGAAAGCATTTGACAAAGTCCAACACTCATTCATGTTCAGGGTCCTACAGAAAATCGGAACAGATGGACTCTTTCTTAACTTGATAAAAGCCATCTATGAAAACCCAAAAGCTCATATAATCCTAATAGGGAAAAACTGAAATCTTTTACTCTTAAATCAGGTACAAGACAAGGATGTCCTCTATCATGCCTACTATTCAATATAGCCTTAGAATCCTTAGCAACAGCCATTAGAAAAGAGAGAGAAATAAAGGGAATAAGAATAGGTAAAGAAGAAGGTGAATTATCACTATTTGCAGAGGACATGATACTTTACTTGGAAGACTCCAAAAATTCCACCAAAACACTACTAGAACTGATTGGGAAATTCAGTAGCATAGCATGATACAAAATCAATACTCAAAAGTCAATAGCATTCCTCTACACAGATAACAAGCACACTGAAAGGGAAACTATAGAAACAATACCTTTTACAATGGTACGGTGGAAAACGAAATATCTTGGGATTCACTTAACCAAGGAAGTCAAAGATCTTTTCACAGAAAATTACAACACCCTAAGAAAAGAGATTATAGAGGATTTCAGATAATGGATAGATATTCCATGCTCCTGGATAGGAAGAACCAACATCGTGAAGATGGCCATACTCCCAAAATTGCTGTACAGATTTAATGCAATCCCTATCAAACTGCCACCAACATACCTCCCAGACATAGAGAAATAAATCCTAAAATTTATTTGGAACCACAAACGACCTAGAATAGCAAAGGCAATCTTGACCAATCAAGACAAGGCAGGAGGCATCACAATTCCTGATTTGAAATTATACTACAAAGCCACTGTGATAAAATCAATATGGTATTAGCAACAAAATAGACCTGAGGATCAGAGGAATAGATTAGAAGATGCAGAGGCATCTATGAAAACACTCAGCCATCTTATCTTCAACAAAGGGGCTACACAAGCTCACTGGAAGAAAGATAGCCTCTTTAACAAATGGTGCTGGAAAACATGGCTTTCTACATGCTGAAAACTAAAACTTGCCCCATCTCTATCACCATGCACTAAGTTAAAGTCAAAATGGATTAAAGATCTAAACGTTAAAACAGAAACACTCAGTCTCCTGGAAGAGAAAGTAGGAAGAACTCTTGAAGACATAGGGGTAGGTAAAGAGTTCATGAGCAAACATATATTTGCATGGGAAGCACTTGAAAGAATCCACACGTGGAATGAACTCTTCTTAAGGAGCTTCTGCATGTCAAAAGGAATTGTCAACAGAGTGAAAAGACAACCCACAAACTTTGAAAAAATCCTAACTAATAAGCAATCAGACAGAGGACTACTGTCTAGAATATATAAAGAACTAAGATATAACAGAGCCCTCAAATTTAAAGACCCAATTCAGAAATGGGCATCTGAGATGAATACACACTTCTCTGAGGAAGAAATTAAAGAAGTGAATAAATATATGAAAAAAATGCTCCACATCGCTAGCCATCCATGAAATGCAAATAAAAAAAAAACACTGAGATACCATCTCATTCCAGAAAGAATGACTATCATAAGGAAATCAACCAACAACAGATGTTGGAGAGGTTGTGGAGAAAAGGAAACACTTTTCCACTGCTGGTGGGAATGTAGACTGACTGGTACAACCATTGTGGAGGTCAGTGTGGAGACTCCTCAAAACAGGAGGACTAGAAATCCCATTCAAGCCGGCTATTCTCCTACTGGGAATTTTCCCAAAGGATCTGAAAACATTGTATCATAGTGATTTATGTGTACCTATATTTATAGCAGTGCAAGTGTGATAGCAAAATCTTGGAGACAACCAAGATGTCCATCGCATGAGGAATAGTTGAAAAAGATGTGGTATTTCTATATAATGGAATATTACTCAGCTATTAAGAATGATAAGTTTGAAGCATTTATACTGAAGTGGATGCCACTTGAACATATACTCATAAGTGAAATAAACCAGACACACATGTGTAAATATCATATAGTTTCCCTAGTATAACAAGCTTGTTATACTAGGGAAACTATACGATACAACATACAATTAAAAATCAGTTGAGTCAGATAAGGCAAAGTGAATGGCAGAGAGCAAACTGGTCAAGCATTGGCAGTGACTCATCCACTTGGATGACAGAGACAAAGGATCTACAGAATATTGTACAGGACTACAAGATAAACCCTGAGGGGACTTCACTGACCACATAACAAACATAAAGTACGTGTGTTGGTATATAAGTCTTGCTCTATCTAGGTCTTAACCATCCAGCAGAAAAGTATAAAAATGAAGTATACATTGTGGGGCCATAATTATAAGCTGAGCTGTAAATGGCTATGATCTACAACTTCTTTGAATAACTCACTATTGTTGTGGAATGCTGGACTGTGCTGGATTGTGTTGTCGAGTTCAAGCACCTAATTTAGTTGAATGACAATGGAGTACCCACCTTTGACAGGTGTAGACAAAGGAAGGGGTATAGAAAGAAAAAATCATGATGTGTGTGTAGAGACAGTACAGTTGGGATAGATAACGCTGTGCTTCTACATAATCTTATGAGAGGCGTGATTTGCACTAATGGTGGTTGGACAGGTTATTATGTCAGTTTCTAGGACTATTGTCATCCACTAGGAAAATACTTATTGAATTTTTGATATAATTCATGTATAAAAAAGTAAGATAAGTAAACAGCTACACTCTTAATTTACTGATAAGAGACATCTGCTATAATAATGTCTGTAAGTATAATATCATGTATGTACCTTGTATGATACCAAAACATTATGAAAACAGTTTTGCAATGTATTAATTTATCTAATCTGTCTTGTTAAGATGTCTTAAAACTGTCTGATTGATATTTGTACTTCAATAAAATAAAAAATAAAGAAAGAAAAAAATGTATGCTCAGTGCTTACAATGGCCTTGGATATTTATGCTCTTATTAGATATCTCACTTTACTATAGAAGGTAGACATATGATGAACAATAAAGTAAGACTGGAAGGTAAGCTTTTGAGGAGACCTCCTCACCTGCATGAGTATTCCAAATACCTCAGCAAGCTGTCCTATCCAGCATTTCAATAGACCTCAGCAATGTATAATTTCCCTGGTTATGAGAAACTAATGACCAAGGGCAAGGGAAGAGAGTTCAGGAACTGAAGACACATGCTATCTCCTTCCTTAATTGTTTTATGACACTAAGAAGAAAGTCAAACTACTCTGTGACTCCATTTCCTCTTCTGTAAATGAAGTGGTGCTTTATTTTAGAGAGAAAGTGAGGAAAAAGGAAATTAACTCTTAATAAGAGTTTAATGTGGTATACAACCCAAATGACAAATGTAAAACCCAAATTTGTGACATTATGATTGCTTTGCTAAATGGCTCAGTGTGTGAATATGTTCATTTATAGTCCTATAGTGAGAGGCTGGAGAGATAGCTCAGTGGTCTAAGAACATGCCTGACAAGGGCAAGGACCTGAGTTTGTTCTTGAATGCCATATGAGATTCCAGCCCCAGAACCCCTGGAATACCATGCCAGCCACTGAAACAGGGCGTGGCATGGCATAATCCCAGCACTGGGGAGGCTGGGACAGGAGGATTACTATGAGTCTGAGCTATGTAGAGAGACCCAGTACCAAACAAATGAAAGATTTTTTAAAATTTAAAAACAATAAATTCATACAGTGAGAACACACTGAATTCAGGATCCAGCTCAGATTTGGCAAATTCTAGAAGCCAAATATTACAACCAAGCCACTCGGCTGCTCTTCTGCACAGGATCCAGTACTCAGAGCTAATTCCCTGCAATGAAAGTGTGTAGTGCGTGCACACACACACACAAACACACACACACAAGCACGTACCTTGTTACTTTCATGTGTGCATGTGCATATTTGCTATTCTCAGTGACAGAACAGATACATTGAAGTCAAGGACTGACCATTGGACAAGTAGTACTTAGTAGTGGGTCCCTTACTACTCCTGTGAATTTATAATCTTTCACCTAAATATTATCTAAGTACATTATCTGCCTTATTCTAAAGACTGTAAAAGTGACTTTGCCTACAGGGTTAATGTCCTTAAGTCTTCTTATCAAGAATGATGTTTTAACACCAAAGAGCTCAGTAAACCATATAGGATCCTGGTGATGCCCACTAGCTGGGCATATTGCAGAGATAGATTCCTGGAACAGCAGCTCAGGGAGAAACACCACTCACCTACTGCCTGGAGAACTCACAGCACCAAAGGTGAGTGAAACACATATTCATTACCCACTTTGGAACACTTCAGGTGCAGAGATAGGGCCTACTCTGATAAAAAGGTTGGGCACTTAGTATCAGGAGAGGATGTGAGACCAGTTGGGAAGCTCTATAGGATGAAAATGAATTGAAGAAACCCACAGGGTGTGTGAGGCCAGGCTTGGGAAGAGGGAATGGATAACAGCTAGCTTTCTCAAGAAGATAGTGCTTGAAGTGCATCTTATAGAATGAATTGCCACTACAGTGTGAGACACAGATGGGAAAACCATTCTGTGGGTGGAAGTGGAGGTGATTTGAATGAAAAAATGGAAGCCAGCTGCAGAGGAGGAGACAAGACAGCCATGGTCAGTGACTGGTGGCCTGAGCATGAACATAAGGCATCGGGTCAGGACAAGTCCTTCATTAGACACCTTCTGGTCTGTGTGTGGGAACTATGAGCTTTCCAAGAAGGCACAGGGAGATTCAGTGCCTAAGGGGAGGCCAAAGAGAAGCAGTGCTTTATGGCATTTATTCATGCTTCACCATGTGCCAAATGCCATGTTAAGTCCTTTACAAAGACGATGGCATTTTTACAGCATATGGGGGATCTTAGGTAGAATGCTGCCTCCCATAGGTGTCCACAGCCTCATCTGCCACATGCATGCATACAGTCCACAAGATACACGTCTATGTGGATGCCATTAAGGTCTTGAGACTCTAGGTTGTGGCAGGGTACTCAGTGTAATTCCAAAGGTCCTTTAAGAGAATGAGGGTGTGATCACAGAAAGAGAAATAACTAAGGGGTCCAAGCTTGCACACACAGGTAGTTACCAGCCAAGACAACCAAGCCTTTAGAAATTGACAAAGCCTGAGAATGAACTCTGTTGATCCACTGCACATGTCTGATGCTCAGAACCATGTGCCAGTGCATGCTGGTTGCTTTAAGGTCTGATCTGGAAAGCTGGTACAGCAGCAATAAGAAAGTAATGTGTGTGTTTAGGCACAGTGAGATTATCTCCCTTGCGGTACTCAGAAACTAAATCAGAGGCACTGATCTTGTCAAAGATAAAAAATGACAGATATAGTAATAAATTAATTGTGTGATTTCCCTCTCCAGTGAAGCTGAGTCTCCACAAACCCAAGATTCCCTTAGCAGAGTTGAAGGTAGATTCCTGTCAGTTTCTCTTACTGCCTGCTCCTAGTAGCCTTGGTACAGCAGTCCTATGAAGCTATGTCACCCTTCACAAAACTTTGCGAATGGAGGCTTTTTTGTTTTGACCAAAAGACTCAAAGGGAAGAAAGCATGAGTTCTTAAGATCTCAAAGAGAGAGAGAGAGAGATCTGAGTTGTATGGTCAGATGCAATGATGAAAAGCACATGCTTCATAAATACGCAACCTTGTCAGCAGGGTAATAATTAGAGAACTCAGCAGAGCGCCCTGCTGGCCACGGGCTGACCTGGGATCTGAGAGGGAAGCCGCATGGGCTGCTTTCTCATCCTTCAGTGACAAATAAATGAGTGGTGTCCAGAAGATAAAATACTGCACCAGGCACCCACATTTTACCTGAAATGCCCCTAAAATGATGCATTTGAAATTGTTGAACTGGCAGCAAATTTGCCATCTATTTTAAGCTCATAATAGGTTGGCAAATTATAGATAGTCATCTCAAACAGACACTGCTTCCTTTCCCTGTATTAATTGTCTGCATCTCCTGTGGTGATCAGGCTCTGTCCAGCTCCTGATTGGCCCAAGCCTTCCTGAGTCCACCCTCGGTCACAGCCTTCAGTGTGGACTCTGCATCATTCTGGCCCATGGGGTTCCTTTTGCTTTGGTTCAAAAATCCAAAGGAAAAAGCAGGCCATAAAGGGTGCACACACCCTGGGCCTGGCCTCCTTCTTCTCTTAGAGCCTCAGTTGGGAGCACACATGGACAGTGTTCTAGAGTATAGAAGGATGCAGCTCAACAGCTTGGTCTCCCAGGTGGCAGCAAGCCAACTGCTGACCATGAAGGTTCCCCATGTGACACAGGCCAGCCCCAGAAAACCCCCAGCTATCCAGTCCCTGACTGCTATTGCATGAGTGAGACCTGCCTAGACTAGCAGAATTGCCTGGCTGAAGACAGACCAAGCTGCCAATCTGTGACTCAGGAGGGATTTTTTTAAATACTCTGTCAAGTCAGTTGGTTTAGGCTGGCTTGGCATGAGCAAGGTACAACTGACAAACTTGCCAATCCCCGTGGAAGTGAGCTGTGTGTCCTGACTACAAAATGTAAGAAAATAGATCTCAGAACTGAAAGAAAACAGACTCTCATATGATGCTGGTGAAAAATGTCTTCACAGAAAGAAATCTACACCACCAAAGAGCATAATGTGCTTGGCAGGCATGTTCGGCCTCTCCTGCACTCCATGCTGCTCCATCCTTAGCTTCATTTTGTAGGTAGGTTTTCTGTGAATCAGCCTAGTCAGGCTACCTGACCTCTTCAGTGCCCACTTTCTGCTCCCTGCAGCCTGCTTGCTGCTCCCATTGCATTAGGTTTCAGGTTCAGGATTTGTTAGGACTGTATTTGGTGACAAGAAACAGAATCCCAAATTGAATAAACTCTCAGGCCAAGAAAGCAGGATCTGATTAGGACACCAAGTGTCTCAGAGAACCCGAGAACAGAATGCAACTATCAGTTAGACATCACTGGAATGAAATCTTGCTCTTTTGTGTCTCACCTTTGGGATTTTCCACATCACTGTCTCATTTCTCCCACTTCCTGCACACTGAATGTCTCTATTTCTGAGCCTGCAATAGAGAAAAAATGCCATCAGCCCATCATCTTTGGGTTGTGTCACTTTAGTGCAACAGATTGGCCAGGTCTGACTGCCAGCCCTCAGTCTCACTTTCCCTGTGGAGCTCTTCACTTGTCTCTTGGCCAAAAGACAGAGTTGTAAGGAACAGGAAGGGACAGCTCTCAGCTAATCAGAAGATCTAAGAGTTGTGGTAGAGAATAAGAGGGCAAAGCAACTGCACTGTAGCTCCCAGCCATACCCTCTCTACTCAACTTCAGAACTTCCATGACCTAGCCCACCGAATCTTCACAATGTTTCTTAATGAAAGCATGAAGTTGCAATGCATGATTTCCATGATTGTATGGTTAACATCTGATTATCCCATAGCTTATATTTGCATGAAGGCAGAGTTGTGCTCATTGTTTTCCTTATGTTGGACCTATGGTATGATATACTAAATGTGTGTGTTGCTGAAATTAAGGCAATTTTAAGGTTTGGAATGAACAAACAAAGTCATAAGATACTACGTCTGACTCTACTGCACTTTATTTTTATCATACAGAAAAAACAAGAATGATGTCAGCATGTCACACAATTTGCCTAGGTCCACACAAGCAACTGTGGAAAAGCCTTAACTTCAATCTCCAGAAGTTTACTTAAAAATATGTGTCTAATGATGACGTTGTCCTATAGACTCTCCAGGCACTCTGATGTACAGGACAGGTTTGGAAAAGGGGAGCAGAAAGATAATCCTTACCAGGAACAATGAGAAAAATAATTGATTCAGTGAATGTTGGTCATTGATCCAGAGAGCGAATCCCTTCCTGCTAGATAAGTGTAACAAGGTCCTGACAGTACGAATGTGGCTCATGGAGACAAGCTTGCTTAGGCACCTCTCTGAGCACAGAGCGCTCGAGTTAGCTGAGGACAGCACCCCAGGAAGATTTCTTCTGTATATGTGCCTTAGAATATGACACCTTGACCTTACTTTTTACTATGGAAATGGCTCCTTTTCTGCACCGTCTTATAATGTGAAGAATGAAAACTTTGGAAGGAAAACTAGATGAGAGGAACTAGCAGGAGCCTTTGATAAGTGGTTTGGTAAAGTCATCTGCCTTCTAATTAGGCCTGGCTTTAGGTCTATATTACACACAGATACCTGACTGAAGTCTTAAATCTTTAGCTAGAAGCAGAATTTTTTTCCCTAATAGATGTGTGTTCCTGATATTCAGTTCTCTTACAATACTGTTAAAAATGCTGTAAATAACTGTACACAGTATGATGATCTGATAAAATAGCATTAGTTTTGATACACACATCCAAGGTCACAAGTCATCAGGTACTAATTTAACCAATTAAAAGTAATTTAATTCACTAAAATACAATAAGAATGTCACAAACTTCCCCGTGGAGACTGGTCCAAAGCCATTGCTCTCACTACTTGTGACAGTTCTCAAGATCACCTACATGTGCCAGTGCTTTCAGTGGATACACAGAGTGGGAGCACTTGCACTGAGTACAAGCTCTGCCCACCATAGGCTGCAAGACTTCAGACACGTGATCTGACCTCTAGATACCTCAGCTTCCCTGTTTATGTGATGAGGATATAAATGAATTTACTTTGATGGTGTGTGAAGGATAGAGGAATCAATTCATTTGCTTGTTCAATTTGTGTGCAAATTACAGCAGTCCAGCTTGACCTGGAAAAAAACAGGGTTTTTCTAGAAACAAGTTTATTGAGTCCAAACTTTAAAAGCATTGAAATGTGGAAGAGTTCAATGTAGACATCCACCCACCATCATTTTGCTGACGAGAGTCTGCCTCTTTTTTTTTTTTTAATTTTTATTTTTTAAGTCTAGATGGAGCAAAATAACCATGCCAAGACAGTCTTGCTTTACTTGTTCTCAACTCAGGATGACAATCATGCTTGTCTCAGATATTAATTTAATTCCCAAAAATACAGCTAAGTTTTCTTTGTAGCATGGCTTGGCCCAGTTGCTCAGACTGTGCAGAGCAACTGTAGCCAGGATGTGGGTGGAGCTGTTCAAAGCACATCTCCAGGATCACCTTAGTGGCTGAATAGAGAGGAAAAGTGAGTTTCTCAAGAGGGACAAAGGAAAGAGCAAGCCCAGCACCTGGCAGTATTATATAAAGAAAACAACTGTTCAGTCTTCGATAGGTCTTCCATACTGTCTCAGTAGCAGAATCTCTGAAACAAGTTTTCAATCTTTTTTCACCTGACATCTCAACATTAATTGATACAACTAACTCAAACTCCAGGGTGAACTGTTTTTCTCTGGACCTGTGACATCTCTTTCTAGTTTTGTTCTTCCAGTGCCATTCAATGCCCAGATTCTCCTTCTTCTTCTCTTTTATCCCCTTGATGAATATAGTTTCTTGATTTTTTTCCCTGACTACCCTTCTGGGCGGGGAGGGGTCTTACAAGCCAGCCAGATATGAAGGACCCCGCTTTATACCCAGAGCTCCATCCTGTCCTTTGGAGCTCTCTGCTGGTGTTTGCCCACAAGTCTCTGAGGCCACCTGAGTCACTGCAGAACATGCAGACTTCCTGGTGAACTTGCACGGAACCCTTTGTTCTCCCATGCAGATGTTGACTCGCGTTAGGCAGAAACAGGAAGGATGGAGCAGAGCTGCTTCCCTAGAGGTTCTTTTTTATTAAGAGCCACACCCATAGTAATTGGAAAAGGTGAAAGCACAATCCTCAAGTTCATAGAAATAATCTTATAGAAAAGATGCTAAAGAAGGTCCTTGAGCGGGTTCCTCTGAGGCCTTTAAAGTGTCTCTTTACTGAAAGCTGAGGTGTTGCCCTTGACTTCATACAAATATAAGAGCAGTGAAATCTGGTTATTTAACTGTAGTCTGCAGGTGTGTGTGTGTGCGTGTGTGTGTGCGCACGCGCATGCGCGTGTGCACGCCCGTGTGTGCATGTGTGTGTAATGGTTCTTATGTGAATAAATATTGGGCGGGGATGTTTAGAGGAGATAAGCACATAAGTCACGCAGCCGGTAAAGTGGCAGAAGTGAGAGTCCAAGCAGAGTCCCCTCAACTTTAATCAGAGTAAACATCAAGGAGTAACTAATGGGAATGTCTGAGGCCAATGGTGCCATTTTCCTGGACCTTGTGCCTAGCAGAGGGGTGGTCCTCGATAGGCACTTGTGCCCTGAGGAGCTAGGGAGCCAGTATGCCTACCAGATCCTCCATCCAGGTAGCAATCCAGTGACCCAGTGGATGCGGACATGGAAGCCCTATGAGCGGCTTAGTGGACTCGCTTGCACTTGAGGCAGAAGGAGAAAGAAAGCTGGAGTCCATCCCTTGCTGGGATTGAAATTTGAATTTGTAGAAAACAACAAGGAAAATACTTCTGTGTAGGAAACCCCACTCTAGTACCTAAAAGTGGCTGGAAAGTAATCGGCATGCACCTATGCAGAGCGCTCAGGTTCCTATGGGGAGAAATAAAATATCTGTGCTTATATAAGAGATTCACACACTAGGGGCACAGCGCCTGGTGGTGTTCTGGAGTCGGCTACCTCAACCCCTTTATTTCAAGCACACCGAAACGTTTCAAAGCAGGGGGGCTGCAGGAGGAGTCTGTGTAAAGCGGGAATGGCTGTGCCCCAGCAGACAGAGCTCACTCCAGATGTCACCTTACCATCAGCCTGTAAGAACAGCTGGTACATCTCTGTAGCACCCATCACGTGTGTAACAACAATCCATTTGGAAATGATGGCGGCCTCTAATTTGCCTACTTCCCCATACATAACAGTGAAATTACACCAATGAAATAAAGTTAGAAAGTAGAGAAAGCACAAGGCTATGATGGCAGAGAGGATGGCTGTGACGCCACGACAGCACGCTTCCCTAGTGCCATCATGCAAGGCAGTCACTGCTCTCTGTAGACTGCATATTTTCTGCCACATCTTCAAACAGCAGAGGTTCAAAGGTACAGGTGAGAATGTGGACTCTAGTTGGAGGCGCGTGGGCTTCAAACCCCAGCTCCACACCTAGCAGCTCTCTGCTCTCGGGTGTGAGTTCCAAAGTCGAGGCCTTTAGCTCCTCCTTAGAAAGATAAGTATGTTAACAAGGCCTGTCTTATAGGGTAGAGAATGAAATCAGGGGTCTTCAGTTCAGTACAGTCTGAGATCTGTAAGTAGAGGCCTTTGTTCCCTTAATAGAAACTTTATCCTCTGTGCTTGGAATTATGGCATTAGTATTTATAATATAAAATGATATCAAATTTTATACTTGTGTAACAGTAGGGGGAATCAGTGCTGTGAGTTGTAATTTCATGACAAGAAATTTTCATCACATAGCATTCATATTCAAATACCATTTTTAAGGCTAAAAATAAGAAGATATGTATAATCAAACCTCTTTGTTGACATTTAAACTCTTAATTTTTTTTACAATTATAAATAATATTTTGATGAATATGTTACATGTATTCTTTTTTTAAGGATATATTTCAGAAATGAAACTATTAAGTGTATGGATATTTATAAAGATTATGATACACTTCAGATTGCTTTCCCAAGAGGTTGCAGCAATTTACAGAAAAATTAGCAATGCATTAAATTTTTGTTATCTTTTAATATACTTGGAAACATTCTTTACTAATTTTTCAAATTTTTTTTCAAATTTGATACTAAAGCTTAGAGTGATGTGACTGCATTTCACTGAAGACAGTTTTGCATGACTGATGATTTTGGAGCATGAACATCTTTCACTGATTTAAAAACAAATGCATTTCCACTACACAAGAGTTATTCTCTCCTTACTGTGGACATCTGAGATTTATTTTTATGGATATGCTTGAGCTGTCTGTTTATTATTGATAGAAACCCTCTCTCACATTTGCCACAAATCTGGCTTCTCAATAATACGTGTTCACTGTTTACATAGAATCGCCAGACAGCTTGCTTTGTAAGAGTAGGAAAGATCAGTGATAAAAATCCTCAGCTGGGAGTAGTAGTGCATCTCCCTTGTACTCTGGAAGGCTGAGGCAGTAAGATCACAAATTTGAGAACAGCTTGTATAACTTAGCTACTTGGCAAGAACCTATATGAAGGAAGGAAGGAAGGAAGGAAGGAAGGAAGGAAGGAAGGAAGGAAGGAAGGAAGGAAGGACTGGGGACATAACTCAGTATGAAGGCCCTAGGTAAAATCCTTAGTACCACGTACACTAAAAGTATCAATATTTCATAACCTCAACTTGAAGTGCCATCTATATCCTTGCCATATTCTGTTGGTCAGAAGTAAATCCCTGGCTTAAGTTTAGTTCATTGCACAGGGAGGGGATTACACAAAGAATGAGAATCGAGTAGTTGGACAGCATTAGGTGTCCACATGGAACTGCCTCCTGCAGTGACTTTTGACTGGCTTACAGAATAATTCCTAGCACTGTTTTAATTTCAAGTAATTGTCTGTGTTGATTATAATCTAAGAAGCAAAATTTCAGAGAATGGACATCCTGGGGTAGGAAACCCCTCACTAGCTGTTTGACCTTGCACTGTTTCTGTGGAGCTCTTGGGCTGACCACAGTGTTTGCAAACCACAGCAGACCTAGGCAGTGGGTACACTGTCCTGAAGTCGCATCTGTTCAGGCTCCTCCAGTGGGTATAGCCCTCCCCTCCTGCATCACCAATTGAGAGCACTGTTGAAAAATTATGCCTAAAGATTCAGTGTATGCAGATTATGGAATTGGTATTTTCTGTCTGAACCCCCAAATCAGACCAGGATTGTACTTTATGAGTGAAAAATTAACTCTCTGTCACTTTGATTTCTTTTGAAATAGAAAATCAAAAGTTCGAGGGGTCTCTGCAGCTTTCACAAGTTTGCAATCTAGGACTCCACAAGCAATACAGTAAATGATTCTAATCACTTCAGGGAGCTCTTTGAAACTGAGTGCTTTATTCCATCTTCAAGGAGAAAGAAATGGAGGCAATGATTCCCTCTTGCAACAATAGACACTTTTCCTGCACCCAGCTGAAAGAAAAAAACTGAACAAAATGTTAAGTGAGAATTGAGAAGAGCATGCAGCTGGATGTGGAAGGTAGGTGACTATGAGCACCTGAGGCTCCAGAATGCCTCCTCCTTTACCTTATTCACTCCCCAACATGGACATGCTCACCTAACCCAGACAACCAACTCAATTTCTCCTGGATCTTAGGAGGCTGTGTTTGGGAAAAGTGAAAGCAACATGAATTGAGTTAGGGAAATTCTGGGATTCGGGACCTCTGGCACATGTTTGGTGCTCTAATCCAGGTTGGAATCTGGCTCATCCTATCCAAGTTCATTATCTGGGCATTCTCAAAAGTTGACGTTTCCAGCTCTGTTCCAATACACAGGAAGGACAGCCTTTTGCTCATATATTTGTCTATTCATTGATTTGCCATAAATTTCTTGACAGCCTACTATACACTGAACATTGACTTTTTGTGCCAGAGATATGGTAGTGAATAAAATAATACTTCACTCAGTAAATCTAAGTAAGCAGATACATAACTAAGACGGCAATGATATGTAATAAATGACAATGATTTGAGAGCATGGTGGACCCACTGAGGCCAGGAGAGGAGGCATGACTGGTCTAAGGAGAAACAATTTGGTTTTGGTCTGGGCTAGTCCACTGCAGTGCTGATCAGGGCACTCGACAGTGAAGTGTCAATCTTTGACCTGTGCAAATGCAGATTTATTAAAGTCCTAGCATTTGTGAATTATGCTTTTATGAAGGTCTGGAACCAATGAAAGCTTGGCCTGGAAGTCTCTGGACCCAGGCTAAGCATTCCCTTCTTCTGAGAGTTCCAGCAATGCCCAGAGCCTGAGGAGAATGAGGAGTGGGGTGAGAGTAGGGGAGAAGTTGACTGTGCTCAGTGGAGAGGGCTGGAGAATCCCGGGACCCTGCCATCCACCCTCACCCTGACACTCAGATCTACCACAGGCTGTCGCTGGAATGCCTGATCGCCTGCCACTAGAGGAAAGCCAGACTCCTTCTCCACAGGGTGATGCCATGGCCTGGCTCCTGTCCTCCACCACAGCTTTCGTACTCACCACCTCTCTTGCCATATTCTGGAAAAACTGAGTTTATTGCCTTTTCAAAAGCACGCTATGTTCCCTGTTGCCTCTAACCCTAATAATTGATCTGTCTGGGTGCAATATCCCCTTGTCTCACCAACTGAACCCAGACATGCCTGTTGATCCCATGAGCCTCAGTTTTCACACCCCACTTCTGGCTGCCCACACAGATGCTCCCCCCCCCCCACGGGCCAGGGCTGCACTCAGGGAGGTGCTGGCTCAGGCAGGAAGAGGCTGGACTTCGCTATATTTCCTACAAATCACTTCTCCCTGCTCCTGTGGTCCCAAACAGTCCATTGATTTCTCAGAAAGCATCTATTTATAAGGAAGGTGCTTGTTTGTTTATTTTATTTCATAATTTCTTTAGCTGTTTTGGTTCTTTTTTGGGTCTACATTTCCCTGGACTTATTTTTTCCAAATTCCTCAATGAAAGAACTTCAAGAAGTATAGGATACTACTCAAGGGAATTGAAAACCTGATTTTCCTTTTTGGGAAATTGAATTAAGTATGAATCTCTCACCCAGTTGGGTGCTAGATAAATTCAGATTCTTCCTACACTACACAGCTTTGCAATGACAGCAAGCAAGCTCTGTCATAATGGCAAGGGGCATCGTAAGACTTTTCCCTGGCCCTTCGGAAAAAATGATTTGAAAGAGAAATTCATGCCAGGGGAGGCATTTAGCTGTTTCTCTCAAGAACCTTGCACTGCCTTGCTGGCCCTGTGCACAGGGCATGGTTAGATGGCAAGTGAGACTGGGCATGGTGGTGCACACCTATAATCCCAGCACTTGCGAGGCTGTAAACAGGTAGATCACTATGAGTCTGATCTAGTCATGAGACCCTGAACACCTTAAAGAACCTTCCCTAAAATACAGAAAAAAAAGAACATTGCAAATAGATTCAGCCCTGTGAGCTGCATTCCTATTGCCCAAGCTAGGCAGCAAATAAGAAGGGTTAGCACACAAGGTCAACCAGAAATCTCTGCAGAAGCTCATCTCTGCCTGTGAAAGCACAACAATAAAGCTCAGGATTGCATACACCTGAGACCCACTAGCTTCAACCAAGCCAGGGGAGGGTAGCAACTTGCATATCATAGAAATCAGAATAATCATTATACTAATACAAAGCCTTACACATCTCATCAGAGCAGACCTATGGTGTGTGACAGGCTGTGCAGATCATTTGCCATATGTTTGTTTAAATGTCATGCTGTCTCCACAGACTTCATGTGATTATGACCATGAGTAGATGAGCCACACAGCTAAGTTGTTCCTGGGTAGACCCAGGCTGTCTAGTTTAAAGAGTTGTGAGCCACACATCCATTATTTCACTGGCAAATAGTAGAGAAGAGTGTTTACACCCTTGGGTCTTGGGCCAGATGTGTGGCTGCCTTTGAATGTGTGGTCTGCTGGTCATTTACTGTGTGGCTTCATGCAGGCCATTGAATTATTCTTCTTAGTATTCTTATCTGTAGGACGGTGATTGATTTATTCATGTACCCTACAGATTTCTATCAAGGGCCTACTCTCTTCCAGGTGCTGAAAACAGCATCACCAATAGATTGAGGACTCTTTTGTAAAATGTAGCAGCTCTCATGTCCCTCAGTCCTCAGTAACATAGCTGCAGGCCCAATGCTGCCACTGGAGAGCAGTTAGTGCTGGATGCCCTGGTGGACCTGTCACTACCTCTTCAGGACTGATAACTCCTAGTGTTTATACCTCTGTTCTTTAAAGTGACCATTCTGTCCATGCTTCTCAGGATAAGTGTCTAGAATAGATTTACAGGACCTTCTGAGCCAAGAAGAACCAAGAAATAAATTGAGCAGATTTACAGGATCATTAGAACAGGTTTTATTGAAACACGACCTATGCTATAGTACACAAGAGGGGCTTCAGTGCACAAGAGGGGACCTCCTGGAATACCGACAAATGTGAAACCAGCATTGCCTGTATAGCAGCTGCAGCCTGTTGTCCATCCAAATCTGGGCCTGATGATTCACCTGGGTTCAGACCTGTGAGTGGTCCAAATTCAAATCTACTGATTGGTCCAGATTGGATCCTGCCTCTAGATCCAAATTGGTCTGAACTCAAGCCTTTCCACCTGAACCTACTGATTGGTTCAATTCAATTCTATCCAGGCTCACTGTGGTCAGTGAAGACAGCTCCAAAAGTGGGTGCAGGGACTCAGGATCACTGTATCTGGGTGGTGGTGGTTCCAGGGAACAAATATCTGCAGTCCTCTGCTGCTGGATGGCATCTTTTACATGTCCATGCAAGTGCTGAGGTCAAGTGTGGGGGGTTAATAGTTAATTACAGCATAATGGATCTTGGGAGGTGGGGGATGTTCATAGTGGACCTGGGTCCCTCTGTCCTCTGCCACATGAAAGGTGGTTCCCCCCACCGTCTTTAAAGAGGCAGCAACTCCAGCTTCAGATCATTGAGAATAGAGTAGGGATGTGGGAGCTAAGAGGCACTTCCTATCAGGATGTCCTGGAGAGCAACCATGGGAGAACACCAAAGCCAGTGGCTCAGCCCCTCCTCAGAAGACAAGGGTGGAGAGCAGGAAGGATGGGTTTGACAGCTGTCCTCCAAACCATACCACACTTTGGCCATGAGAGAAAGAAGAGGGGAAAGTCAAGTGTCCCTTGTGTGTTATTTTTGTTTTTGTTGTTGATTTGAGACAAGCTATGTAGCTTAGGATGACCTCAAACTATCAGCCATCCTCCTGCCTCGGCCTCCTAAATGCTGGGGTTACACACATGTGCCATCATGCTCACTTCCAGTGTGTCTTAATAGGAAAGAACAAAAGAGACCAAAACTCCTGCACTGATGGATTTGATCTGTGCATTGGAGGAGTGACAGAAATCAAATAAATGCATTGCAAATGATATTACATAATGCATGGTCATTAGTATTTGGGAAAAAGTACAGCAAGGCAGAGGGGTGAATTATAGAGAGGGAAAGAAAGGAGTGTTGATATTTCATGAACAGTACACAGGGAGGGCCTTTCCCTAGGGGAGTGACATCTGAGTAGAGACCTCAGGGGTTTAGGGGTGAGCCAAGTAGATATGTGTGGGACCATCTCTCAGGGTATGAAGACAAGCATGTGCACAGGGGCCTCTTGATCATTTGTGGGTAACAGAGGAGGCAGTGAGGTGTGAGCTGAGTGGGAAAGGGAAGAGCGCTTAGCAAATGTGTCAGAAACAGGGGCAAGGCAGCTCATGACCTACTTAGTTCTCTACTCATGAGACTTTATGACAACAGACACTGAAGGTCTGAATGGTCACTGACGTGATTTGGCTTATTTTCAAAGGGTCCTTCCCTCTCAAGTGGATTCCATGTGGTAATAAGCTCAGAAATAGAACTTCTACCAAGAGGCGATAGTGGCTAGATTAGAGATGAAGGCTGCTGCAGGGAGGTGTGCTGTGGCCCATATAATGATACGATGTGATGCTCACTGGAAGCCCATGACAGGTCCTTGTGTAAGGGTGTGATGAGTCACTGTGTGTGAAACACTACCAGCCATCTCCTAAGAAAAGGTCAGCTGTGTTCTTCTGAGCATGGGCACCTCATTGTTGTTGGTAGCACACTATGGAATTCTTGTTTTGCCAAACCAGTCTCTTCCACTTTCCATTTCTCTCTTGTTTCTTCTCCTTTTCATGCCTCTTCCTCGCTTTTCTTTACCCACTCATGAACCCTTCAGTCACAGCCATTATTGTGCTCTTCAGCTATGTGCAGTCTGCAGTCAAGTAGGCTTAGGTTTAAATCCTAGTTATGCCATTCAGCAACCATACTAACTTGAATCAGATTAAATTTTCACCCCCTCAGAGCCTTAGTACCTCCATCCCTAAACTGTACAAGAGCAGTATGTGAGAGATTTCCTTGAAACCTGAGAAAATCTGTAGACAGCTCTTAGTCTGGTCCTTGATGCCATAAATTCTTAATAAAATCTGTTTTACTGCTAATTATATTAGCAAATCTTTATTGACACTAATATGCAGTATACTATATGTAGAAGTCAAAACCCTGGGTTTTGTGTTTATGCACAAAGCAGATGATACACAGAAGTGCAGCAAGAAAAATAGAGTATGCTGTCAGGGCACCATTCAGTGGGAACTAATCCAGACATGAGTCCAAAAACTTCCTAGAGAAAGCGAAGTTTAAATGCAATCCTAGGGGGTTAGTAAAAGTTAGCCGGAAAATCAGAAGTTAGGCTTCTCAGCAACTTTTATGTAAAAGAAGCAACATGAACAGAGATCCTAATGTAGGATGGATTAAGATCCAAAAATTTCAAGCTGACCTAAGGGGATAATGGTAGAAAGTTCCTTCAACAATTAGGTAGTTGGTGAACTGGAGAAATTAATGAAACATTTCAATCTCAAAATCTGACTCACATCTATCACAGATACTCTGTTAGGCCTCAGAAAAAAACAAGTGATGGTAGCACCTGGCTAAGCTAATGTCCCAATAATGAGGTCAGCCATTATTGAAAGAGAAACTCTATCAGTCCCCAATGACACACAGAAGCACACATACTCTCATTGAACTATACGCAGAAGTCTGTCCCTTCAAAAACAGCATGCCTGTATCTTAGTCCATGTTTCTGTCAACACTCATGAAGATGGCTGCAGTATCCACATGGCTGCCTACTGCCTCTTCTGCTCCCTGGACAGGTCAGCAGTAGAACAGCACTGCTAGCAGACTGAACTTTATTATTATTAATAATAATAATAATAATAATAATAATTATTATTATTATTATCATTATTACTATTTATTTGTATTTTGAGGAAGGGTCTACGTGTTGTTCAGGATCTAGTAGTGATTCTCCTGTTTACAGCCTCCCAAGTGCTGGGATTACAGGAAAATGCCAACCAAGCCCAGTCTCAATCACCCTCTCAGTGTGCCCTGGAGATAGGACTGGCACAGCAGGCCTGGGGATCCAAAACTTCCATTAAATTTTGATTTAATGGCCCCTGCACCTGCTTGAAGGTGCTTTAATTCCATTGAGCTATTTGGGATCGTTATACTGAACTTTAAAAGCAAGGGTCAGTAAACTTTCTATAAAGGGTCCTATAGTAAATATTGAGATCTTATAGCTTATAGACTTCATGCTGTAATTGATAGCATAAAACCAGCTGTAGAAAATATGAGCTGTGGCGGAGCTGTGTTCCAATTGTACTTGATTAAAATAGGACAAAAGATTGGCATTTTTTAAAGCAAAACTCTAAGAATTACCCTACACCTCTTTCTCATGCCCCTAGAGTAATGTCCTTAGCCTACAACGGAATGTGTTTCTTACTCCTCTTCCTATTCTCCAGTTGCTTTTCCTAGAGGAGCATCACCCTCTTACTACAGGTCTTCTAGCTCTTTGCCTTACTAAATGTTGTGTCTTCTGTGTATATCTGATGTGGATGCTTCCTCAGTCAAAATTGGCTTGCTAAAATCAATAGTCTTACCAATCCTGCAGGACATTGTCTGGCAATGACTTCACCTCTAAAATGTCAGAAGTTCAACTGAGCTCAAGAATAAGGGTTAGGGATGAATGTCTATCCTTAGGTTTTCATTGGAATGAAATTTTTGTCTGACTTACTGAGATATCGAAACCTCTGTTCTTGGCTATGAATTTTCCACCTTTCCTCCCATTGAGAAGTGGGGTGACCACTTCCTTCGTCTTCTGGGAAGGCTCTATTCCATGCACTACAGAGTATGAGAAAAGTATAACTGAGTCAGTCTCTACCCTCAGGCTCCCAGTGCCTGCACCTTTCACACCCTGCTCCCTAGATCTCTCTAGGGAGCCCAGCAAGTAAAGAGCCCACTAATTTTTAGACTGGTTGATACCCTAGAAAGGCAGAATGTTGTTGACATCAACAGCCTCTGATAAGCCCAGCCTTAAGCACCCCACAAGGTGTGAGACTTCTGAGTTTATCATGCTACATCCTGCTTATTAGCCCACCTGTCAGCTAAATCCATGGGAATGACATCAGCAGCAGTGCATGGAGACAGAGTATCACCCAACACATTCCTGCTTACAAAATTATAAGGGAAAAGAACATAGTTGTTTTTATGAAGGGCTACATTTTGGAATAGTTCATATAACACTGAGTGAGCAGAATACCTCCCACCAGAGGTGGGTCTCCTCAGTGCTTGTCTCCAGCCAATAGTTTTTCCCTGTCTCCATTTATTTCCCAGTTATCTTGTTCGTAAAGAATGTTCTTTCATTGTTAATACTCCCCTATATGCTTTCCTTTGTTGCCTATTGCAATCTGATTGATTACATCTTTTCAGTTGTGCTGCCCTGGCTGCCTTGATGTTCTGAATGGATTCAAAACACTTGCTTCTCATGGTCATTTGGGGAGAAGCTGCAAGGAGTGCAGTGCCAGATCCAAGGTGCAAGGAGGTGGAGGATGCATCCTGATGCTTTTAGTCGATATAAATTGCTATCACTATTTTGAGTCCTTTTGGGACATCAACAGAGACAAAGAAAGATATTCACAAAATAAGTGTTCTAGACATGCTTCTGGAAATGGAAGAAATTATTGTAGAAGGTGTATTTGAAGTGGGGGGGAGGATTTGAAAAGGATGAATAGCAATGTATCTTTTACTGTAGTGTATTTTAATTCAAACACTTTCTGTACTTTTCTATCTCACCTAACATGGTGACATACCAATGTGAATCCTTTCCTGACTTTTCCAGGCAGTCAATTACGAATTTTTTGAAGATTTCAAGGCATGTGGTTTACAGGTTCATCTTGGTTCTTGTTGATTACTTTTAACAATTTTTTACCTGTACTGCAACATCATGAAACTCAGGTGAGCTCCAAATTTTCTGAACAAGGAGATTATGGAGCCACAGAGGAAAGAGACTGAAGTTCTATAGTGTGCCTGGGGAGAGTCACATGAAGAGAAAACTTTCTCTCAAGCTCTCACAGAAAGCAAACTGGTCAAACATTGGCCGTGACTCATCCACTTGGATGACACAGATAAAGGATCTACAGAATCATGTACAGGACTACCAGATAAACCCTGAGAGGACTTCACTGACCACATAGGAAATATAAAGTTCATGTGTTGGTATATAAGTCTTGCTCTATCTAGGTCTTAACCATCCAGCAGAAAAGTATAAAATGAAGTATACATTGTGGGGCCATAATATTAAGCTGAGCTGTAAATGGCTATGGTCGACAACTTCTTTGAATAACTCATTGTTGTTGCAGAATGCTGGACTTGCTGGATTGTGTTGTCGAGTTCAAGCACCTAAGTTAGTTGAATGACAATGGAGTGCCCACCTTTGACAGGTGTAAACAAAGGAAGGGGTATAAAAAGAAAAAATCATGATATATGTGTATAGACAGTACAGTTGGGATAGATAACGCTGTGCTTCTATATAATCCTATGAGAAGCAAGATCTGCACTAATGGTGGTTGGACAGGATATTGTGTCGGCTTCTAGTACTATGGTCATCAACTAGAAAAATTATTGAATTTTTGATATAATTCAGGTACAAAAAATAAGATAAGTAAGCAGCTACACTCTTAATTTACTGATAAGAGACATCTGCTAAAATAATATCTGTAAAAATAATATCATGTATGCACCTTGTACGATACCAAAACATTATGAAAACAGTTTTCAATGTATTAATTTATCGAATCTGTCTTGTTAAGGTGTCTTGAAACTGTCTGATTGATATTTGTACTTCAATAAAATAAAAAATCAATTAAAAAAAAGAATTCTTTTTGCCACATTGTTGCTTTCCCCTTCAGACTAGCCTTCCTCAGAGGTAGAAATCATTTGTTCCTTATCCATATATCTGTTCTTAGTGTGGTTGTTGATATTTGGGGTAATTTAATAAATATTGCATGAATGAATGCAAGAGTTGATATTTGCACTCTGGAAGTTGATATGATAGGTTTAAATTTTGAGGGAGATCTGTTCTCTTACTGGAAAATCTAAGTCAATGTTGCTCATTACTCATCTCAAAAGAAAAGCTATCTCTGACATAGAATGTATGTTAGGAAAGAAGATGGAAGTTGGGTCTTGCTGTAGTAGTGGGACACCTCTCAAACTCAGTGTTTGAAGAGGGAAGACATTTGTTTCTCTCTGTGTTGCACTCCCAGGTAGATTAAGAATTCTGACTGCATGGGTTTTCTCTGGTAGTGAGCCAAGTATGCTGATACCTATCATGTACCTCTGTAGGTACTGAAATCCTTCCTTCTAGGCAAAGAGCTAAAAGTAGCATGGACAGTGTAGACTTTCACTACTAGTGATATCAAGAGACAAAGTGATGTATCAATGCCCATCTTCCAGCTGGCATAAAATTGCATGGTCTCCACCTTAGAGCAAAGAAGTCTGGAGAGGATAGTGTTTCTGCATCAAGGAAGAGAAACATTGTGGAAAATACACTCTGCATCTGTTACATCAACTGTGCTAGTTAACATTCGATGACAAACGATCCCAACTTCTAATGGTCTATACTTTTTCTTACAAGCACCAGAGTCAATGGAGTGATTCTTTAGCCATGAGATACTAGCTGGGACTTGATGGTCTACCAGAGTGATCCCCCAATTTAAAATCACTTTACCAAGTATAGATATTTGGCAATGTTTGGTTATAATGCTGGTTCATAACTAAGGAATTTCGTAAGGGTGAGGGCAGGAATGCTACTAATCAGCACACAACCTACAACACAAGCATCTACACATGAATCATTTGGTCCAAAATGCTCATAATGGGAAAGTGAAGCATTTCAGATATCACTGGCTGTTCAGTCTTGGAGCACCCAGATGAAGAGGCCTGATCCTTTTCATACCATCTTCCAACTTTCAAGGTAACAGTCTGATTTATGTGGTTGTCTTACTTACATGAAAGTTCTAAAAAAATAAAAAATAAACAAAAAACAATAATAAATAAAAAAAGAAAGTTCTAAAAAGCAGCAAGTATAAGTAAGTTCAATGTACATATCATAAGCCAACCTGGACCTTTTCATCAATTCCCAATGGCCAAATCATTTCAATTCTCAGAAAGAGCTATTTGCTTTTTTAAAGTTAAAACAAAACTCCTGTGTGATATCAGGATGTGACTTCCATAGAATATTCTCAAACCTAATTTAATAAATACTTGTGAACATGAAATGTATAACAACCATGTGTTTCTCTTTACACAAAACTTTCATAGTAATTTCCAGTGGCTCAGCTTATGGGCTATGATGTCCCATGGCTTGATTTCACATTTCACCTTCATAACCCTAGCGAACACAGGGTAAGTATTATTGCCTCTCTGTATATCTGCTTCTTTGTCTGTAAAGTGGAAATAATGACAATAGCAACCCTTAGTTGAGTTCAAGCAAGGTAATATATATGTGGCTCTAGGATACAGTGCTGTCAGGCTGGTATATGTTCTGTGGAATACAGTAAGAGCACAAAAGACAACATTAATTTATTGTCAATAAGCACTACTCTTGCTATGCTCTCTGGAAGAGAATACACATCGTTCTGAGCCTCCTTCTCTTATTCCACACCTGATTGCAAGTGAAGAATCAGCAATGGAAAGTGCTTTTGTGTAGCTTTTGACAATGTGCATGCTGACCCATGACTCTCATTCAAGTCCTTTGTGACTCTGAGAAAAGAAAACTAAATGCAGCACAGGCAGTGTCGTCCACCTGAGGCCCAGTCAGAGGGGTGAGATTAAATGTGTGTGCTGTCAAAGTAGAGAACAACGTGGATAAGATGAGTATGAGTTACAGTGAACTTTCTTTTCCTAAGTGTGAAGAGAAACGCTTAAACAATAGCAGTATTCTTCAGGTGAGCAAGCTATGGGGTGCTCTGCTTCCTAAACCTGTTTCACAGATGCAGTCTGCATGAGACCCTTTTCCATACTTGCATGCTATGCTGGACACCCACAATTGAAGGAGAGGTTTTCTTTGGTTGAGCCTGCATGCTTGCTCATAAAAAAGCAAGTAGAAACCATTAAAGGAAAAGCTGCTCCAACTAAGGTAGGCAGGAAGCAAGAAGAGAAGAAAGGAGTCAGACTAGGAAACAGGACACACATTTCTGGATCACTTTACCTTCCCTAGGAACTTATCTGTCGAATCTTCAGTCAGACCTACCTCAGTTCTTTTTTACTCATTAGCGGGACAAAATACTGGACACACAAAATTAAGAAAGGAAAGATTTATTCAGTTCATAGTTAGTGGAGATTTCCATCCATACTTGGCTGGCTCCAAGGCAGAGTAGCACATTGCAAGCAGCAGCTGTTCATTGCAGTGGAAAGCAGTGAAGAGCAGAGAAAGGAGCAGCAGCTACAATGTCTATCAAACCTCTTTCCCTTCCTTCCATGCTGACTATGAAAACCAGAGCTCCTCCAAGGAAGTGGAGCACAGAATCCTTCCTCAACTCCTTTTTAAACCCCTTATGTGCTGAGTCACTCTAGGGTGGGCCCTGTGCCCCAGCGAGCTGAATTACAGAGCCGATCCAACCAAGTCTTCAACTGCCCAAGCTGACACAGTGTATCAATTACTCCAATACCCAAGTATGAACTGTCAGATAACCCAACCACTTCCCAAAGTCATGAGGCTTCTAGGAGACATTTTAAACCTGAGCCATAGCATAGCCATTGATACGATGACATGTGAGTATACAAAAGTAACTGGATGGGAAGCTAGACTTCATCTGACTAATAAGCCATGCAAATCAGGGAATGAGCGGTGGAGCACTCAAATTTCTAGACCTTTCTTGGATAACCCATTGTGAGCAGAAGGCAGACATCACCATGCACCTGTGGAATACTTTGTACAGTGGGGGCATGAGAACCTGGGGCAGCCCCTTCAATCACAGCTGTGGTGGACAGAAACATACTGGAGGTGGGTGGACACACGAGTAATGAAGGGAGCTTGTGAAAATCTCAAGAGAACTCTCATGGCTCCACCTCTGCTTGTTTATAAGGACCTCAGTCTTGTGGAGAACAACACAGAGACTGGCACCAAAGCTATGGCAGTGGGCTCTCAGCTCTTCCTGTCACTGTCAGTCATGTCACAGAAGCTTTCTTGGGCATGATGACTTGGGCTACACCAGACTTTTCTTTGCCCATCTTTGCAAACAAGGCACTGGGGTCCAAAGAAGAAAGGAGGAGGTTCAATTGGCCTTGTATGCAGGAACATGATTTTTCATATAGAAAAATCACCTTGAAGTGTCCTCCAGAAAGCCATTAGAAAAAAATAAATGAATTCAGTAAGATTGCAGCATACAAATCAGAATACAAAAAGAAGTGCCATTTTAAAATATCAAGGACAAAACTGTTGAGAAAGAGATCAAGAAATTGACTCCTTTCAAAATGGCTCCCCAGAACTAACTAAGAATAAGCTTAACCAAAGGAAAGAATAATATTTATGAGGAAATACATAACTGCAGATCACTGGTGGAAGAAATTAAGAAAAAACACAAATAATGAAAAGACATCCTATATTGATGGATTCAAAGAATTCATAATGTTTAAATTTTCAAACCACCCAAAGCAATCTGTAGATTTAAAGACAAAATATTAACTATAGCATGTTCTGATTTATTCATGGAGAGGGACAGAAGGGGGACTGGATCAGTTTCATGGAAGATAATAAGTAGATCTCAAAGAAGCAAATATAACAATGCTTATCAGAGCCCTGGAAGTGTGCAGAATGGAAACATCAGGCATATAATGTTTAATGTGTACAGAGATGCCAGTTGGACAGAAGAAATAACTTCTAAGCTCTGTAGCATAGTAGGATCACGATTCTTCAGAATAATGAGTTGTGTTCTTCTATTTAGCCAGAAGAAAGGATATGTGCTGCTGCATGTCAAAGGTGACAAATGTACAAGGTACTGTGACCTAACCATTGCACATAGTATTTATTCACGGGAATGTCACACTGTGACATAAGCACTTTCCAACTAAAATTAAGAAAACTACTATAATAATAATGAATATAAATAAATAAGCACACACCAATACACATATAGACAACTTCGCCCTTAACCCATTGAGCCTGGTATCCAATTGGCCCCCACCTAACAAGTTCCTCTCTATGGTTCAGTAAATACTGCTCCTGATTTACCTTTAGTCCCTATTTCTAACCCTTCTGTCTCAAGAGTTTTGAGTAAATTACTCCAAATCCTTGTTTCTCAGTTTTTTCAACTGTCAAATGGAGCCAATAAAAGACTCTAATTATATTTATATAAGTTTCATAGTTCTGTTTACACAAATACTGCCCACATCCTTTAAGTACCAAGTAACAGTGTAGAAATCAAGGTAGCAAGATTACATTGTCTCTCAAGTCATGGACTCTTTCTCTGGAATTATTTCTAATATCCCATTTTCATAGGGAAAAGGAGATAAAGCCAGGTAGGGTGCAGAATAGTAACAGAACAAAGCCAGTATCTCTGTTGGTCCTGGTCATTGCCATCCAGTCCATTTCATAGTTTTCTGAACAAGAAAGGACCTGTTCTGCCTGCACCTTGGGTCTCTGCTACACAACAAAATCTCTCAGCATGTGGTCGCAAGTCATTGTCAGTGCCAACTGATCCTGAGAGGTAAAGCTGAGAGAAAGCACACAGGGTCTAGACGTCCAGGCACCATAGTAGGGACAGTGGTGAGCCTCCAGAAGCCACAGGAGGAAATGATGCAACTTAGCCTGGCTGCCCATGGGACTTGTACTATCTCCTAGCTGGCTGTATGTAGAATTTATTTATTTGTTCTTAAGATTCCAGTATTGGGGTTCAGAATCTGGGAGTAATTAACAAAATGATCATGATAGTGGCTCCTGGAGATGAGCGGGCTTACGAGGAAGGAAAACCAGCCACAAATCAAGCAGAACATCGTGGAGGGAACTGCTCTTCCCATGAATGCTGGAAGGTTACAATGCCATCACTGAATAGCTCTTTGAAATACTTCACTAAATTACTCTGTTGGGTACCCCTTATTAAGCAATCTGCTTCAGAAAGTTCTTTATTCTCCGGGACTGGCAAAGTCTCCCAATTTCATTACGCTGGGGGGCTCAGGACTGTCTCTTTTGTGAGATTTGTTTGCCTGGCAAGTGGCCCATATTACCTTCCTTGTTGGGCCTTGATAAGTGTTCCCGCATGAAGGGAAAACAATTTGTACAACTCTTGCAGTCAATTGGAAGCTCAACTGTGGGACTGAACAAAGCTCTGTTCCAACCCACAGTGCCAATTTGCCCTTATCAAGTGCAACAGAGAAAATGTGGCAGCGACACATTACTGAGAACAGGGAAGCACTCCCAGCAAAACGAGCAAACAGTTATTGGGCTCGTTTTTATCAACCAAGTGCTAGCTCGGCAGCAATTTCCATACAATTACGCCACGTTCGAGTTGCCTTACCATATGGCTTGGCATTGATCAGTTTTCTGGGATGTTATTCTAATACATAACGTGGATGTTTGTTATGTTAACAAAATTTTCACTTTGTGTTCTGATTCCACCATGAGATGTGAGAACACTGGCCAATTTCTTAAAAAATAAAAATTGTTAATATGTGCAGATGAAGAAAATCTCTGGCACAAAACCTCATGCTGCTTGAACTTCATGAGAAACTTAGTAAAGCTCAGACAGGTACCACTGAAGTATTCCATGGATGGAATGGCTCACAGGAAGTGTGTGGCAACCCACCCACCTCAGAATCAAGCCAGGGGCAAATGGCAGGTCAGGGTGGAGTCAAGAACAATTGCCAGTGAGCTCTCTTGTCCATACCATGACTCCAGCATTTTAACTTGATCCCCATGTGTAGAGATCCTATTATATCGCGTTCATATTCAGCACTTTCCCCAAGCTACCAGAGAGCACAACATACAATCGGAAGTGCCCTGCCCTTGGTGAGAGATTTTGATGGCAAATTGCATACCCTGGGGGATTCACACAAACACGAGAAAGCCTCTAATAAAAAGCACATGAAAGGTATTACAAAGGCCAAATTGGACTGGCAAAATTTTTGGCTTTTACATTGTTTCCCAGAGTGCTAGGACTTGGGGAAGGTTCTTCATAACAGGAAAAGCTCTCTGTCAGCCAAGAGTTCCACCACTGTGTGATTTTAAATATACAATTTTCATGAAGTGGAGGCTCCAGTATTCTGGGAGGCAGAGGCAGGAACCCAAGTTGGAGCCGAGCCTGGGCAACTTTTGAGAACTAGCAAGACCTTACCTCAAAAATGTAAAATTGTAAACAACAGCTGACTTCTGTCCCTAATACCAGATACACAAGAGACATACACTGACATGGTAAGAAGGTCTACTTTGGGACATCTTGTCTAATCTAACCTCCTCTCTGTAAGGCAGAAGAAACCAGCCCTACAGAGACTGCAGGACCTGCCCCAGAAACTCCGGCCTACAGGAACATTCTGCCTTGTGACTAAGTTGTATTGAGAGGCTCTCCTGATAAGCATGAAGACCCAAATCTTAACGCTTTCAGTATTCAGACTCATGTTAGGTCTGTGTTGAAGTTTTGTTTGGAGTCTGAGGAAGTAGGACTGGTGGAAAATATGTAATGTTTTTTAAAGCAAGCAACCTAGAATGTTGGAGTACAGGGAAGTAATACCTAAGAGCAATTAAATATCCAAGGAAATGTCCTCCCTAACAATTTATTTTTAATCAATTTTGCATTACAATTGTATGTTTAATTTCCAACCTCCCAATACATTCTCACACTCACACTGTTAGCTGGTAACTGTGTCTTGCTAAATTAAATACAGGTGGAACAAGGTTGTATCTTTCTTGTACATCCACCTAAACACTTTACTTCACTTGAAACCTGCTTTTCATTTGACATAGTGCCACCCTAATCGTGATGTCTTTCCTTCCGCCCCACCTAGTGCTCACCTTTCTTCCTACTGGTTCCCTTTTCCACACACTCTTACCATAATAATTTCTGTTTGTCTACCATGCAGCTGTTTGTGTTTCCCACACAGACACTATGGCACAGGCAAACCCTTTTATTTGAAGTACACTTACTGTGTATCTTCACCTGGAGAAGAATGCCAGCTTCACGTTTTACCCTAAAAATTGCTGAAATCAAGAACATTTTCACCTTCAACAAATATTTTCTAAAACACTTATTGAGCAATTGGCAGATCCTTGCTGAATCTGATCCTATGGCTACACCATGGTGAACACAATTTGGGAGATATTTATGCTATTTTATGTTTTCTCAGTCTCCTCTTTTATACTGTACTACCTCAGAAAAGGATTGATACTTGAAAAGTCATAAATAAATTCTTGCTGAACTTAAATGCCTCTCTTTTCTATCCCATCTACTTCTTGAGCCTCTTTGCTTAAAGAAAGCAGAAGCCATGTGTATCAGCTGAAGCTACAGCAAGGACATGGGTTGGACCTGTGGGGTATTTGGTGTCCTCCTCAGGTGGGGAGTTCTGTGAGCCTCAGGGAAGTTGCTGTTGAGAATGGAGCTTCTTCTCCTTTCCTCTAGAGCCTCAAATGCTTTCAATCCTGAGGGTCTGATGACTTATTGCCTCCATTCATCCCTAAGGATCACTGTCCTCTACCACAGGTGTGCATAGAGATCCAGGGTCAACAAAGGCCTAGCCCAGCACACCCGATATCAGTATAAAATGTGTGCCTCCTGGGTTGAAGACAAACTGACACCATCTACTTGTGCAACCAATGATTGCCCAGTGGCAGCAATGCCTGTAGGTGGGAATGCACAAGCTATGCTCACCCACTGTGGGGGGCTTTGTGTTTTTCACAAGTATCTCAAGCAACATCAGTCCTACAAGTGCAGTTCTTATTATGGTTAGGCATCCCGTGGCCAGGCTATCTTTCCCATAAGTGCTTTCTCAGACTGTTATTTCCTCAGGATGATTAGCTGAGAGAATAACAGATGCCACAGCTCAGAAAGTTTGAAAAATTCTCAAACTTCAATGTGTGTGTGTGTGTTTGCTTATCATAAAAATTCTCAATGACTTTAATATGCATATGTGATTTATGAGATAGAAACAAAGAGCATCACAACTGTTGCATTCTCCAAACTGATTTGCAGAAAAGACAATTTTCCTCCCAGGAAATGTCTTGCAGTATTAGGATTCTATGGATATATTTATAGAGCCCCAGAGTAGTCCAAAGCTAATTATCTCACTCTGTTGGTGAAAATGCATACCAATCCACATATTCTACTCAACCAGTATACAGTAATGGCATTTCCTGGATTATGCTTCGGAATCAGTGAGGACCTGTAAATTCCTCTTCCCCTCTTCCCTCTTCTCAGTATGTCCACACTGTGATTTCCCCAGTAACCATTTATCAGGTAGAATTTTCTTCCTCCATTTAGTGTTAAATTTAATTAAATGGCTGCTATGGTTTTAACAGATCCAGTTTAGAAATCAGCAGTACAATTATCCAAGCTTTCCTGTGTATACACTGGTCTACTGAAAGGAATAGTTAATGCTTAAATTGTCTTCTTTATAACTTTTTGACTAATTTTGCATGCTTATAGCTGGTAATCTGAACAACTAATCTGAATGCAGGAATATGCAATATAACAACCATTGTTGAATTCCTACCATCCTGTTTAGTGGAATGCTGCATCATTGCTATTGATGTTATTATTATTATTATCTTTAAATAAACAGATCCAGTTTAGGATGGGATCATGATTTCTTTCAGCAAGTAGAAATTGATTAAGGAAGGAAACATTACAATTCTTCATAGAGACACATTTCTATGTTCCATATTTATGAATGAAAGAAATAATTTATGTGACATTTTTGTTGCTATGAGCACATGCTGAGTAAAACAAAGGAGAAAGGACTCTTGGGGCTTTAGTTCAGAGGTTTTAGCTCATGGGCAACTGGCAAACAGCTGCACATCTCATGAGAGTCAGGAATCAGATCAAGAGAGAAAGAGCCAGAGAGAAGCAAGGGGTTGGAGGCACGAATAAGCCCATCACAGGGACCTGCTCTCTTCAAGGAACTCCCCCTGCTAACAGCCATTCAGTAATGAATCAGCTAATGGCTTAATCCACTGAAGAGGTTAGAGCCACCATGATGTAGTCATTTGCTCTGGACTTTGGGCATTAAGAGTTAAGACATCCATGCTGATGGTTTGGAGAATTCATTATATATAAGCTATCACAGAGTTATTGTTCTGTTGTGTTAATGATGATGACAATAGTGATAATTGCCACTTAAATTCTAACCATTCACCACAATTTCCAATGTCTTATCATATATACATTTTGCCCTAGGCAAAACTACAAAACAAGAGAAAAATAACTCAGATCTAGATCACTGGCATTACAAAGTTCCTACTCTTTACAGATTATAGACTACGTGAGCCCTTGGAAGTAGTCAGCCAGTGTAGGTTCCCTTCTCTTGTGCAGAAAGAAAACTCTGCTGCCTCCCTAAAGCCTACTTTAAAGTACCTTGGAACATTTTGCTTCTCTCAAGCAGGTGCAAACCTATCTCTGGGATCAATTGTTATTTAGGGAGACTGCAGTCAGGGCGTCCTTTTCTAGGTTCACAGTGGCTAATTAAACAGTGCTCCAGGTCAACAGAGGCTACCTTTAGTAATGACAAGATCCATGCCTCCAATTTCTTAATTAACTAAATACAATGAAGTCTGTAAATTGATCAGAGCAGGGTCTCCTATGAAATTAATTAGAAAATTGTGGGGGAAGACTTCATGATTAACTCAGACTTTGTAATCCTACTGGGAATTGTACTTAGTCCCAAATAAAACATAATTCTATTTGAGACATTAATTTAAAAACCGATACTTATTCCAGCAGGGTTTTTATGGGAGTGGAGACAAGGCTCCTTTCTAATTCTTGGAGTGCTGTCAGCAGAGCAATGAAGAGTTGGAAAACTACCCAAAGGTAGTGTGACAGGTGCACAGAGAAGACCGTTCATAATGATGCTTAGAAACCCTACTATTTTATAAGACCATGGTCATTTTTGCTATCCCATAGAACCTATAAATAAAACCACTCAGAAGGCTTTGTAATGTGTTTGGCCTGTTACATATACACAAAACCAGAATCTTCAGTGTGGTCCCAGAAAATTCCAAGAGCTTCTCAAGCCCAAGTCAAGAGCACCATTGCACACTCATTCTCCAGGGGTCACCTCAGCTGACTCCCTGGGAGCTAGGATAAGAAGACCCATGCAGGAGAGTGAAGGCTATGAACAGGCACACAAGTCTAGGAAAGTGAGTGTGACATAGGACCAGGTTCAAGGTAGCATATAGAGTAACACGACTACTTCTTCCCATAGTCTCCTTCAGAGGGCAGGGACTTCAGCTAAGCTAGGAGAGGAAAGACAGGCAACAGGACAAACTTGAGGGATTGGACAAGCTAGGAAGACACAAGCGGAGGGAACATATCCAGGACTTTAAGGACTTCTGTGCATGGTGCCCCCATGGCTGGAGCACTTTGCTTTCCTAGGTATAAACATATTGGAGATAATAAATGTCCTCTAATAAATGTCCACTGCTGTCACACTGGCTGAGCCACAGTCCTGGTGACTTGGAATAAAAAAGTTAATTAGGTGAGTGAGAGAGAGAGGACAGAGAGAAAGAGATATGCAATTAGTTCTTTTGCATTGTATTTACAAATGCAAATTAGAAGGGAGGCTTGATGTAATTATGTGAAAAACAGAGGTTAATAGAAACAAGTTTGTGCTATAATTATCTGTCCACTCCTAGAGGAAGATGGTTTAGAGTCCACATTAACCGGATGAGAAGAAAGAGCTGTGTATATCACTTACTGGGCCATGTGCTTTATGTCTATTTCCTAATTGACTCCTCTAACCTCCACTCAATAAAGGTCATTTAATCCATTTACAGATGGGAAAGCAAGATCCAGAAATAAAACTCCCATGTCAAAACTCATACAGCATTGGGAAGCCTGGATTGCACCTGGCACATCCTGCCTGTAAAGTACCCACTCTTTTTTTTTTTTCTCATTTTGCTGTATTATTATTTGGGTTTTTTCCTGTAATTTCATGAAGCAGTGATATCTGAATGCAAATGCTAATGGTGGAAAGTGTATCCGTGAAGTTTGCTTCTTATAATTTGGCCAACATTATGCTTCACCAACATGATAATCAATTAATAAAACGATAGTACGTGCAACACTTAGAGGAATTTATGAACTTCCTAGTTTCAGTTTTCAAGAATTTACCAATGAACTTGAAGCAAGAGGCTATAATCCCACTAATACTTACTTTTCACAATTGGAAATTACTACAATTTGCAACACAGTTTTAATGAAATATAGCATATTACTGTAATGGAGTATTGAGCAGCAAATGAAAATAGTTTTCAAGAGAATAAAATACACAGAGTAAAAAGTTACAAAGTTACTGAGAATGGACTTTTAAATTTTCATCATATGGTAAGCAAGGTTTTCAGTAGAACATTCTGCTTTATTATTAACTTTAACTACCCAAACCCCAGGGAAGGATTCCACATAGATTGTGAATCACTGTATCTTGGAAAGAGCATCATTTTGCTTTAAGAACAAAATACCACATGATCTGTGATTCACTAGCCCTCCGATTGATACAAGCAAGGCAAGTACACTCAAGGATGCTTGTAGCAAGAATGATGAAGCAGATAGCAGAATGTTTCACTGCCAGCGCTTCCTTGAAGACACCTGTCACTTCTAGCCAGTTCCTGTGCCTTATTTTTGTCGCCTTTTCTTTGCTTAGTTTCTTTTCTGTGGACTTGTTTAGTGCCCCAGGTGCTGTGATTTGCCCTTTTCTGTTATGCCACACACAGCCTGTCTCTACAAACCAAAATTTTATCAGTTTTCATAACAAATTGGGGCCTCCCAGGTGAAAGATGCAAATGCAATAGTTTAAAGAGATGTTATTGGTGAACATAGCTCTCACAGCCCTGAGACGCTATGGTGATCTGGGGTACAGGGGAAACTCACGCATCTGAACTGTTTCCCAGAAGGCAGCAAGGTCGCAGGGAAACGTCTTGGACTCTCGCTTCCACATCTCCTCCCACTCCTGCCACTTACTATGAGGGCATTGCATCCACTCTTCAAGACCAGCAGTGTTTAGTTCTTCCATATAGGAAATAACTTTTGGTTTTCTGTCCAAGTTATGACCCTGTCTCCTCTGATTTTGATGTACCAATGTACCACTGATCTGCATTGAGCATGTATTTATACCAGACTCAAGGTTTTCAGACTTGGGGTCCAGTTGTAATTCTGCCCCATGAGGAATGAAGCCACATCTGGCATTTGTTTCTCTAACCTCCACTCTTTAAACAGGTAAACATGGGTTTAGCATCTGTGCAGTGTCAGGCACTTTTCTCAGCTCCTTAAAAGCATTGACTTCAAATCCACCTTTTTCATATGAGGAAACTGAGGCACAGACAGTTCCGAACCTGGCTTAGAGGCACACAGCCAACAAATCATGAAGATCTGAGCTGGAACTGTGTGTTTAGCTGTGATATCATCCTGTCTCTTGTTGATTTGAATGCACCTCCCCTTATCAGCCCTAGCATGGAATTGTAAGAACAGTAGATGTTTTGCAATGGAATAGACCCAGCCACTAATTAATCTCTATTTGTGCAGTCATTAGCTGTGTGACTTTAGGCAGGAATCAGGCATTCGCTGATCCTCAGCTTTCTCATCTATGACATGAGATAGGTCACCTGCTTTCTAAAGTACTACACAAATTAGGAGACAAAATATCAATGTAAAACTCCTACTGTGGTACACATAGCATACAGGAAATTAAAACATAAGACCATCCTCCTCTATGAAATAGACAATGGAGTAATGGTATGAAAATTTCCAGGGAAGTTCTACCCAAGGGCAAGGTAACAGTAGCTGCTTCATGTTGGACACACTTGACTTGCTAACACCCTGTCACTGCCCAGCAAAATTAACATCATCTCACCACTTTAAAGGTGGAAAGATGGAAGTTCATGGGAGCCCAATATCTTGCCAAGGTCATCAAGGCACTTGAAGAATGTGTTTGTTCATGGAAATCCTTATGCCAAAGCCTCAGACCTTCTATTGCTTTTTCTCCTTTTAGATTCCTTGCTAAGTTATTACCTAATGAATCTATACATTTCTCCAGGGTTAAAAACACATTTGATTTGCCTGTGATCCCCACTCCCACTAGCACTAGGAATGGCATATGAACAGTGCATTAACATTTGAATGAATAAATGAACACATCCATGACACTGGTTGTACTAGCCTCCACTTCTATTTAGACTCTTGGTAAGCACAGGACAGGGCTTGGAGCAGAGACTGGACCTCAGCTGCACCCTTGGAAGGGGTGTGACCTTCACTCCAGAACTAACAGGACCTATCTTCCAGGATCAGTGGCACAGACAGGGGCCTTCATCCCTGGCTCTGTACATGGCTGAAATTCTATCACTATTCCTGCTGCTCCTGAGCTCCATTGCATTGCCAGCCCACACTGAAGACTTGAGTCTCCTCCTTCACTGAACTTTTCACAGGTAGGGTTTCTGGCCTCCCACCAAATCAATGAGGCATGAGCTCTCACAGAAAATTACTTCAAAATGATGCCTGGCTGTGAGGGAGGCAGCTGATCAGTCTGCAGAGACCAGTGCCTTGGAGCCTCAGGGGACTGGAAGGCATTGCTTCCTTCATGCACGGTGAGGATGGTGGACTCACGAGTGCTTAACTAGGTCACTTTTGAGTTCTAAGTCACTGGAAGGGGAATTGAATATACTGGGCATCTATCTTGTGTCAGATACTGTGCAAAGAAATCTACACTTGCCGTGATGCTAGAAGGTGACCACATTGACCTGCATTTTACACAGGCAAAGTCTGAGACTAAAATTCAGTTATTCTGCTGAGATGGCATTCATTGAGGCACAGTTTATTTGTAGTGTTGGTTTACACAAACACACCCTACAACAAAAAAATCTACACTTGCCGTGATGCTAGAAGGTGACCACATTGACCTGCATTTTACACAGGCAAAGTCTGAGACTAAAATTCAGTTATTCTGCTGAGATGGCTCATGCATTCATTGAGGCACAGTTTATTTGTAGTGTTAGTTCACACAAACACACCCTACAACAAAAAAATATGGAGGCTGGCCTACATGGGACTTTGTTTTCAGATGCCCATTTCTGGGAGACAACTGAGTGCTTATTTCTTGGTTGTTTTCTGTGACACTTTTGTGACTCAGTACATGGAATGGCCAGGAGTGAAAGGCAGAGGAGGAGAAATTCCACTTTAGAAGCAGATGCTGCACCTCCGTCTCTGTAGTCTTTGAAGAAGGTGTGAGAGGGGAGGGCAACCTGGGTCAATTGCAGATTGTGAGATGGAGTTTTTCAAGGAAATACTGTATGAATGTCTGTCCTTAAGAGGTGATTGGATCTCCATGCTGCTCCAGACATAGTGCTTAGATCCTTTCCTTCTTTACACCTTAATTAGTATATAAGATCTTCTTGGTACCTAATGCTGCTTATTTCCATGCCCAATGGTGCCAAGCTGGCCTCCAGCTCTTCTCTTACAGGGTGTCTCCTTGAGTTGGGCACCAGTAAATGAATGCACAAAGCACACATGCAGGGAAAGGCAGGAAGTGGTGTTATCCTGGGCACAGATGCAGCATCAGAAGAGCCTACAGTTGTGAAAGGGGTGGTCAATTCCCATCCAGTTGGAGAGCAGGCACAAGGGCTCGGCTGCAGCTGAGGACCAGTGAGGGCTTTGCATTGAAGTGAGAGGCCAGGTGTCTGCTTCTGCTCCTATGAGAGATGCAGGTTATACGCAAGACCTTCTATTCTGCAGCCCATTGACAATCCTGCTCTCCCATGCTTCTCAACTGGATGGGCATCCCAGCTTCTCCTTGAACTCTTTCCACCACCTCCTTTCCACAGGGTAGGTTACTCCCTTTCTTCTCCATTCCAAGCCTAAGGTCACAGAACAGCTTCTGGCCTGAATTCCACGGGCTTGACTTACAGTATTGACTCTGGCAGTTCTAATTATATTAGAATGGTATTGATACTAGCAAGCAGTGAGTAACTCTTAGTTCATATCCTTGAGGCTCAGTCTCCTTTACTATGAAATGATGATTGCCTCTTTCTCTTGGGATCACACAGAGACAGACATGGAAGCCAAAAGTGGCAGGTGGGGTCAGGAAATACTTGGCTATGAGCTCCTGATGACAGGGGAGGGGTAAGGTAGAGTTGAGGCAGCACCCTTCTGGTACAGATGCAGGAAGCAAATTCAGACCTCTGTTTTGAGCCTTCTGCCATTCCTGGCATCTTGTCCATTCCCTTTTTCTGAACTCTTAAAGAACAATGGTGGTGCAGGCTGATAAATGCCAAGACTCTGAGGTAGGTTGCAGCTGGGGAGTTGGCATTGCTGCTGTCATTGCTGCTTATATGAGCCTGCTGACTGCCATGCTTTGGACCTGGCACTCAGTGCTATAGAAACCAGTGTCCAGAGCTCGCTGGTAGCTGCAGAACATGATCAAAGGCCATGAATGTCTTCAGGGCCTGTATTTATATAATTCACGGGAACTGGACCAACAGTTCTTGAAGCCACTTATTACCATTCAAGCATCTATTAAAATCCAAGCAGTATTTTCCAGATACCCTGAGGACTTTTACTTTCTCCACAGGATCAGTTCTCCACCTTGTGGACATTCTATGGGGCTAGGGCTCAACACTGTAGTTTGCTTGTCTCCGGTGGAGGGCTTCCTGCCCCTCCCAGGCAATCATCTGTCCCAGCCAGTGTTGTTGGCCAACCCCTAACCCTAGGTGTGGAAGTAGATATGAAGGAAGCTAAGTAGGGACACATCTGTGTCCAGACATCTTTCTGTTGTATAGTTGTGTAGTATGCTCCTCATCCCTCAGTTGCTCTTGACATTACACACTGTGGCATCGTGGACAGTCACACTCAACTAGTGGTGAAAAATGTGATCAAGTTACTATATAAACAGTAGCTATGATGAGTGGGCACTCAACCAGTGTCTTAAACACTAGGAAAATTTTCTCTGTGACTCCTAGGAGATGTGTTTTATCAATAGCCCCCCCTTACATGTGGGGAAACTGAGGCAAGGGAAGCTAAGCAACTTCTCCAAAGCACAGCAGTGCTACATGTCTGTTGGCAATCATATTTACTTCCATTGTTCAGACAGTCATGCTCATTGCTTTTAACACAAAACAAAATTCCAGTTCCTTGGTGGGGTTACAAAATCCTGTATAATAACTTGGTCTTCCCCATTTCTCCCTGGATTTTCCTGTTTCTCCTGCGGACTTGGGCCACAACATTCCAGGGCCTGGAACACTGGTTGACCATCCCTCTCCCTCCTCCTTTACCCTGGGCCTGATTACTCACTGCGGAGAAATTCTAGAAGCTTAGTTCAACATTTCCTGGGAATTTTACCAGGGTATTCTACCCTGCCAGGAAGGACACTTTTGCCAAATTCCTTCTGAGTCCCACTAGGTAGCAATTTTGTGGGGGTGACACCTATATGAATTTAATCTGCTCCTAATTTCCAGTAAAGTAACTGATTTATGGGTATTTTTCATATATCTAGATGAATTGATCTCTTGTTGAATTCCCATCCTGACCTGTCCTTGCATTCTGAAATTTTACCACTTCACTTGGACCATGTGACTTAATACCATTCATACGATATATATGTGGGTTAGAGGCCAGGAATCTTATTCACCAATCCTACTGCTATAAACAGGTTGTGAATGAATAAATGTTTATAAATGAATCAGAAGTACAGGCCAAATAACTCAGCAGATTAAAGTGCCTGCAAGCAGATGCAGGGACCAGGGGTTTGATCCATGGCCTGCAGTGCCAGCCCCGCCCTTGGGACATGCTGAGATGGCCATTGAGACTAGGAGTGGTGGCATGCACATGCAATCCCAGCATTTGGTAGACTATAAACAGGAGAATCATTATGAGTCTGATCTAGTAGCAAGACCCAGAACACTCTTTAGACCCGTCCTTAAAATACAATAAATAAAGAAAGTATCAGAGAATATGAGCTTCATGATGTTTGAGTATGAACATCTCAGTTCACAGATAAAAGATGAGACATAAATTTTTTGAATGGAGTAACATGCTTATAAAGCTTAGAGAAAAAGAGGGAGAGCAAAGACAGAGACAGAGAGAATCACACATCTTATTCTGCAATTTTTAAGTGTCCTTAATTAGTTTTATGGCTTTGTCTAATTTCTTCAATTTCACTGAATCTCAATAGTTGCATCCATAAACATAAATTTGTATTAAGTAACTACTGAAGGAGTTAAAACTAGCCATGAATCTGGTTCATCTTAGTCCTGCCAACCTGACTAGGCTCAAACACTGCTATGATCTTCGTGAATGGGGGACCCTGCACAAGTTTTTCTTCGTGCTTCTGCTTTTTCTTCTGTCTGATAGGAGTTATAGTAATTGTGCTAATGTTATGATTTCTATGAGAATGCAGGCCTATTTATCAAAAGGAAACATACAAGAAAAACACTGAAGCCCAGATCTGATTTTGTCCTCACTCAGAACAAGGAAGGGGTTTGAAGACTACTTCAGAAGTAGGCCTAGACATGTGGGTGAATGTTCTTGGGCCACCCAGCATGGAATCTTGGAGCCATACCTTTTTCTATCAGACACTCTTTGTTTATGGATCCAAGAGACAAGAAGTGAAGAGTGGTGCTATCTGTTAGAGACAGAACCTGGATGTTTCACAGCACGTGACCAGAAGTAGGGATAGCAATTCATTATTTGCTTTGTGACTGTTACTCCCCTGTTGATTCTAATGCTTTGTGGCTGAAGAAGTTCACAGAGGAGCCTCTCTGGGTTATGGGGGATCAGCCAGGTGGAGTCAGTGATGTGGCAGGGAGGACTGGCACTGCTAAGCTTCTTTCCTTGAAAGCAGAGACAACAGGGGTCTGTCAGCTCTCCCAGAATTCTTTGCTTCCTTGGGGACTTGTTCATGTGTCCAGTAGCCACACCGTGATTCACTCCACAGACATTTATGGAGTAGCTACTCTTTAAGCATTAGGTCGCTTCCTGGAGGAGGCAGCATGGAGGCTCATTCAATCCCATGAGCCCCAGGAGGCACAGGAACCACTGTGTCAAAGGTTGCAGGCTCAGGTCCCCCAGTCAATGGATGGAGAAAGTAAAGGAGACCAAGGTACGACAATGCTGGGGTGTGTACATTTTCTAAAGTGAAAGGGGGAATAGTGAATCTTGAAACAAACTTTAAACTGGCAAAGGTAGATGTGTGGCTGTTGGTTGATACACTCGATAAGTTAGAAGTCTGTAGGCGATCTTGCTCCATCCCGCCCACCCCGCCCAGCCCCTGAGACCCGCCAGAGACAGCGCAGCCGACTCCACCATCCTGCTCCATCCCGCCCACGCCCGCCCAGCCCCTGAGACCGGCCAGAGACAGCGCGGCCGACGCCGCAATCCTGCTCCATCCCGCCCGCCCTGAGACCGGCCAGAGACAGTGGCTGACTCCAGCGGCCTCCTGGATCAGTGAGAGTGTGGTGAGTCTGAGGGAGAGCCTTTGGCTTCTTCCCACATGCGCTTCGCGGATCCCTGTCCCCAACCCCTCCAAGCCAGTGACTGGTCTGAAACCTCAGGACCCACTCACCAACACCTCCCCGGATCCGCTGACCTAAAGCCCACTGATTGAGTGGGAATTTCCCCGATTCTATGGGCATCAAAGGTCAGTGAGTGTAGAACCTCAGGCCCGTTGTGCCTGAGATACATTTCCCAGGAATTAAGCTGCCCATCACCTCCGTGGCCGGGTGACAGCTCCAGGCACACTGTGCCAGAGAAACACTTCCAGGATATTACTGGTCCCACCCCACAGCCCCAGACCCAGTGAAGGTCAACCTGGAGTGAGAACTCCTAGCCTGCCACACCGGAGGGACATTTCTCAGCAATCCACGGTCCCATGCTACAGAACAAAACCCAGCACAGCCTGGCCTATGAGTGAGGGCTCCAGGCCCACTGCACCAGAGGGACCTTTCCCAACCTTCTTGGATTACGGCCTGTAGACCCGGACCCAGCACAAGCTGGCCGGCTTAGTACAGCCTACTCAGTGAATAAGATCATCCACTATCCTTCTGTGAGCCCAGAAAACCCACCAAAGCCCAGGCCCACCCACCTAGGGAACGCCCTGCCTGACACAGGAGGGCTGACCCCAGGAACCAACATAGTAGAACCAAAGGAGCTGCAGCAAAAAAGGAAATGAACACAACAGCTAGACCCAGGATAGGCATACCTGGAAAATCTCAAACTTAATAGACTGGCACCCAAATCTCATAACAAGCTAAGGTTATAGCTGCACCAAAGCTCTACACCAAAGGTCAAAGATCAGTGCTATACAAAATGACAAAGAGAAGGGGAAAAATGCAATCCCAGACCTCGAGTCCATCAGGAAAGGCAGA
>PVKA01015122.1:0-47500 GCA_004027165.1 Ctenomys sociabilis
AGGACACACACACACACACACACACACACACACACACACACACACACACACACACACATTTCCTTCCTCTTTTCTTTTTTATCTGACCTGTCTACCCTTGTTCCAGCGTCCTTCACCTGTCACCTCTGCTTCTAAATGGTCTCTTTCCAGTCCTCCTGATTTGCCATGAGGGGGCAGTGCAGATAAAGAAAACTAGTGATTCACAGGCTTGCTACTACACGCTACATAAAAATAAAATCACTCTGTGCTTCACAAACTCATCTTTCTTTGTGGTTTCCACCTCCCTTTTTTAGAACTCACATTCTGGTGATATTCTTATTTGTGAATCTGTATTTATACTAATGTGTCTATAAATAGCTGCCTCAGATTCACCCAAAGTCCTCCTAACAGATGTCACTTAACACATGGTACTGTGAGGTACACAGCAAAACAGAGGTTCAGCTATCATTGCACTCAAATATGGCTCTTTGGAGGTACAAACCAATAAAGATGGTGAAGAAATATTTAGCATTAACTCAGTGGTGTGAGAGAACTGCAAAATAAAGGGAACTCCGAACTTGGAGTTACTCTCCTTCATATCCAGTGAGCTGAGTAAATGCCCTCATTATAACTAAAGACCCTTGAGATTTGATAGGTTTGTCTGGGGTGGATCAGACTCCTTGTGCTGGTGCACAAGAACCTTCTCTGACAGGCTTCAGTGGCTACCTAGAGAGAGCATGGTGACTCCACCAGGCCCCAGTGTTCCACTATCCCTAAATGTCTGCTTGTATGTATTTGCTTTGCTTGAAGAGTCTGTCACTATACAAAATGACATTGGCACCATTTAGTCATTAAATCAAACTGAATTACTTATATGTTACTAAATATCAGAGGATGTCAAGGTAGGAAGCAAAGTTAAAGACTAGGCTTATACTTTCATCTTTGCATAAAAAGAGAGAACAAATAACTACTAAAGAATGTGGCCTTGGGAAGGAATCTGAACTGACCACAAGATTTAGGATTTTACCAGTGTAGGGGATTCCCAGAACAGTACTGGAAAATATATGAAAAAGAAAATGAGGATGAGTCAGGGCATCTTACATGGCTATCCAAAGATTTGTTAATTATAAGAAGAAAGGATCAAACTACTAGGTAATACAGCAAAGAAAACAGTTTAGAGGAGAGTAAGAAAGGAAGGGAAATTCGGAGGGGGAAGAACAAAGTATGGGCATTGTAGTAAGTTCTTAGCTTGAAAGTCCATAACCACCTTATTAGGAAAATATTATCTTTGTATAAAGAATGGAATTGACCCAGAAAGAGTGAAGAGTTTCCTAGTGGAAGAGGTAGGATTTAAATCAGTGTCCCCTGCTTTTGGTACAGAGGATTAAACTCAGGGTCTCAGTGTGGTAGGTATATACTCTACCACTGAGCCACATTCTCAGCCCTTTTGGGTTTTAGTTAGGATCTCACTAAATTGCTGAGCCTAGCCTCAAATTTGTCATCTTTCTGCCTCAGTCTCCTGAGTGCTGGGATTATAGGTATACACCATCATGCCCAGTGCAGACCATGTTCTCCAGGCTCCAGGGTCTTCATAGGACACTCTCCTCTTGAGAATGGTTGGTGAATATACATACAGCAAGTTACAGAAAACCAAGACTGAGGCTCCACAGAGACAGTTCTGGGTTAAACCTCCCAGCGTTTCTGCCACACGGATTGATGAGTGTAATTTATTTCTGTCTCTCTGGTAATAAATCTATTATTTCAAGACCCTGTACTTAGGATACCTGCAGCCCAGCCATGAACATTACTTCTCAAGTGAATTTGACTTCAATGAAGAAAAATCATGCAGCAGCTAATATTAAGTTTTTCCATGAAAACTTGGTGCTAAAGAAATCTATATACAGTTTAACAGTAAGTTTATCCTTGGGGATTGAGGTAAATAACATCCTTCTCCATCAGTTTGGTCAAAATTATGTAGAAGAGATCATACACCTTCTAGGAGAAGGAAAGCATACTGTTTGGTGATATTGAAATGTTTCCTAGAAGAATTCACAGTACAAACAACTCTAGTCATTCAGAGCTAGTATCAGAAATAATTGCAGTTATGCACAGCAACGGAAATCTTAATGAGTATCAACAATGTGTAGAAATTAAGGAAACTATGAAAGGCAGAGTGGGGATAGTTGCAGGTTACACAGATATGATAGTGGCCATACATTGCTTTTTGCCGTTTTAATTTGACTAGGACACAGTGAAGTGAGCCAGTGATGCCAAACTACCTGGAACTATTATTACAAATGTGGGTTGCTGAAACATGTGGAGGTGATCTGTCTTAACACTTTCGCTTGCACTTAATCTTCATGCCTTATTTCTGATTTTGTTTTTGTTTCTCATGTGGCTGACAGGGGGTAGGCATGTCCTTGTTTCTAGCAGTCACTACCTGTGTAGAAGCATCATGTGACACTCTAGCCCCCTGAGAGCTCCTGAACTGTGGTCCCCTGATGCAGGAGCAGGTTCTAGAAACCAAGTTTGTTAGGATACATATACAGCTCCTTTCTCTTAGTTTAATGAGAAAAAGATTTGTACTAATAGTGTTTAGTCAAGATATCATGTCTACATCTTGTACTATGAATAACTACTATGAAGACAACAATATGCAAGGTATTAATTATTATAACTGTCCTACTAACCTGTTTTGAAACTATCTCAATGCTATTTCTTTCTCAATAACATTAATATTAAAAAAATAGAAATCAAGTTGGTTTAAAATTCCCCATGAGGCCAGGGAGATAGCTTGGTGGTCTAAGTGCCTGCCTAGCAAGCAGAAGGACTAGAGTTTGATCCCCAGTATCACATGCTGTGCTGGCCCTGAAACAGTGTGGTGGTACACATCAATAATCTCAGTCCTGGGAAGGCTGAGACAGGAGGACCACTATGAGTCCAAACCGTGTAGTGAAACCGTGCAGCAAATAAATTAAAAAATAAAATAAAGTGCCCCATCCCTGGGAACAACTGGTTGCATAGAGGTTTGGCGTCTGCCTAGACAAGGAGTCTGTCCCTGGTCATGTGTGACCTGGAGCCAGAGGGAGGCGACATGCTCCCTGCCCCCGGCATTGCGCCACATGCGCTTGGTGGCTGTCCTCTGTGCATCACGAGGCCTGGCCATCTCACCTCTTTGGATCATTATTAATGTAATGAATTTATAATACGTAATTCTAAATTAAAATAATAGGAGAAATGATATGAAACTGCATTTGTGAAATATTCTTGCTAATGTAAAAATGTCATTTCTTTGTTCTGTGTTTTCATCCAACTTTTAAGTTTAGGTAATTTCAAACACTTCCTTAATAAAATCCCATGCTGAACATAATCATTCTGTACTGCAAACATACACTAATAAAAATAAAATTCTATTGTAGTCAATATCTTCATTTTAACAGCTGGATGCTCAATAAATAGGTATAAAAATACTCTCCTAGAATAAAAACTGATAGAACCATCTAAAGCAGAAAACTAAAATTTGTCTACTTCCGTCACACAGCTTATGCTCCATTCAAAACCACTATCATTTGCTTAGAGACTTATGAATTCCATTTTCCACACTAAGAATTTTTGATGCGTTTTTGTTATTATCTACTATAAAATACAGTCGTTATTGTCAAATTTATTTTTTTAATTTTTATTTATTTATTTATGTTTTTGGCTGAGCTGGAGATTGAACTCAGGCCCTTGAGCTTGCCAGGAAAGCACTTATTCCACTGAGCCATCTCCCTGAGTCCAATTATTGTCAAATTTATTTATTTATTTATTTTTATTTATTTATTTTCTTTTTTGCGGAACTGGGGATTGAACTCAGGCCCTTGAGCTTGCCAGGGAAGCACTTATTCCATTGAGCCATCTCCCTGAGTCCAATTATTGTCAAATTTAATACTGAATATATTTCATGGAATTTTGTGAGTCAGATTAATCTCTATTGAAAGAGCATGAAGAAATGTATGACAAGGTCTTTGAAATAATAGATAAGTATAAGCTCTCATTTTTTTCAGGATGAAATTAATGTTTATAAACTACTGTGATTAATATATTTATTTTCTTTATTATTAGTGTAATATTATTAGAAAAATAATTGTCCTCTCTGAAGTACTACATTTAAATCTTTTTTTTTTTTTTGGTAAAATCTTATTTGGTGCAGGGTCTCACTACACAGCTCAGACTCCTAGTGATCCCCTTGTCTCAGCCTTGCCAGCACTGGGATTACAGGGGTGAGGTCTCAGTAGCTGGCTCAGCACAGCTGGGGGAAGTGCCAGCACTGCATGAGATGCTGGGATCAAACCCCAGTCCTTGCATTTGTCAGGCAGGTGCTTAGACAGTTGAGCTATCTCCCTAGCCTGTAAGCACTGCAGTCTCCCTTCCATTTTCCCTCTCAATTGGTTTCCTTATATATGCCCTAATCCTACTCTATCTTTTGTAATCATTCTTTCTTTTCCTTTAGCACTTCTTTTGCACCCTTTGTTTGTATTCAACTACAGATAACAAATGCCTGGTTATAGTATTTATGCATACAAGGGTTTATTCTCTTCTGTAAAAGAGAACAGCCAGAGTAAACCACCTATATCATGCCTCTTATCACATTTTGCTTCTACTCTTACGTAATATTAATAACCATTTCATAAAAAGTTTTTTCATTTCTTTTTGATAATGTTTCTATATTTAGTAAACTCTTGCTGAAATTCAGGACTTTATGTGACTTGTTACAATGAAAGTCAAATAAGCATCATTTTCTGAAAGGACATAAAACAGATTATTGGAAATACGAATTTGTATTTAGTTTGCAGTTTTTGTCAATATGTGTTTTCTGTTGATTTCTTTTTCAAATAGGATCATCTGGTGTTTGTTACATAGCTTTGTGTGTGGAGCCAGAGCCCAATAGGGTTGGTATTTGCAAGGTTAATTAGTATAATTGGAAGCTACTCTCTGCTCAGAGGCTTATGTTAGATAAAAGCACGGTTCTTTTTTTTCCCAGAACTTGCTGTGCAAAGAAGCCAAGAAGTTGTGCCATCTCTTATACTGCAAATACAAATGCAGTGGAGAAAACAGCAATATTTCACATAACAGGAAGGTAAATCCAAGTATATTGGGGGAGGAGAAGGAAGACAGAAGAGGAAAAATGAAGCGATCTGTTTCTGGTTGTCAGAGAAAAGCTGAAATGAAAGCAAAGATAATGTAGATGCCCTACTTTGACAGCTACTAAGGACACATGGTCAGGGTGAGGAAGAGAGTGTTCTAGACGTGCTTGGTCTATTTCTCCACAAAAGCTGAAGTTTTTGAAGTCATTGATGCTGATGGCTCCTGCCTCTCTCCAGCCTCCCTGACTTCTCAGCAGCATCAGGACTACAAATTTCACCTCCCCCGTAAAACCTTCTTTGTAGGGCTTTAAGAAGAGAGAAACACTTCCATGAGATGCTGTTCCTGACTCACCAGCCAACTCTTGGTCTCATTGCTGGTTTCAGTTCACGAATTAGGCCTGCTTTTCTACACTTTCTGACCTAATTTATTCCCATAGTTTCAATGGCTTCCAAATCTACATTCCAGTAGTTACTTTTCCTCCTTTCCTTTAGATCCATATTTCTACCAGGTATCTCCAAGAATAACCTAAAAACATTTAAAATACAATATGCCACCTCTCTCTTCTATGTGCTTTGCCCTGTGTTTTCTGTCTTTGTAAAATGATGTACCGTCTGCCTTTTTTCCAAGACTGAAAGCACAGATTTTTTCTAGATTCCTGTATCTCTGATGTTCCAGGTTTCCATTTCACCAGTCACCAAGATCTGTAAATTCTTCTTATTTATATACCTGCTTAATTTATTTATTTGATACAGGATCTTGCTATACAGTTTGGATTTATAGTGATCATCCTGCCTCGACCTCTCTAGCTTTGACATTATAGGTATGTGCCACCACAGCTGGTCTTGGGCTTGGCATAACACACCAGGAACCTGGTGCCAGATGAGGTACTAGGGATCAAGTTCAGGTCCTTGTGCTTGCCAGGCAGGTGCTTAGACTACCGTGCTATCTCTCTAGCTTGATTTGTGGATTATTACAGCACATACCACACAGATCATTTGTTCACACCACTGAACAAGAATTCGGTCCTCTGGCTGCTTTGCAAATGTTTCTCTCCAGAGAGACATTTGTTGTTGTTAATTGTCTTGGACACATTATATTTAAAATTATTAGCCAACCCATAAGTTCAAAAAGAAGTTCTGGGTGAAAAACAGATTTTGGTGTCATCCATCAGATTTGTTGGGGCAAGGTTTTCCTCGAAGTACAGCCTGAGGCAGAAGGACATGCACTCAGGCTCTATCTACATATTTATGAGGTGATTACAGGAGGCAGAAGAGAGAAGGGAGAGGTAGAATAGAGAAGAAAATACCAGGAAGGAGAAATTTACTAGGTTGGTTTCTAAGCTGGGCAATGGAGACCCAATTCCAATGGGAATTCTGTAAGGAGATGTACAAGTCCATCAAGATTGTTGTTCATGTGTAGAAGACCAGGACCGTCATGTAGTGACCCCAATCTACCTCTGACAAGGGTTGGCTCTAGGAAGATAAACCTTCCTGCACTTACGGCTGCTGAGGTACATGATGCAATGAGTCCCTTTGGCTTTGAAAACCTGGGACAAGAAAGTAGAGAGATTTGTGATGGATATACAAAGAGGAAGATTAATAGCACACATAGAATTGTTTACTCTATTTTCAACTGAAGTTTGAGACAAGCAACCCCCTGGGTACCTGGATGAATGCAAGATAAAGATTTGGAAGAATCTGATGACAAACAACACTAGAAATGTTCTTGAGCTCTTCTAAAAAATGGCAACAGAGGCAGGCAAGGTGTTGCACACCTGTGAGCACAACAGTGCCCTGAGAGGCTGGGACAGGAAGTTTACTAGTTCAAGCCCAGCCTGAGAAACTTGGTAACTTAGAGAGAGCCTTTTTAAAATTAAAAAATGCCAAGAAAAGGGATGGTATGGAGCTGAACATGAAGGCCTTGAGTTCAAGCCCCAATACCATAATGCACACGGGGAAGGCAGTTAGGGGTAGACCATTGAAGGATCCAGTGCTGAGAGGTGTGACAGATCAGAGCCTGTGACAGCCACTGTTCATTGGCTTTCTGTACCAAATTTGAACTCCACACTGTTTGTCTCTATTAGAGGGTGCCAAAGCTAATTGTCTTATTGCCCAGTCTTACTTGTCAGGTGTCATCAAGTAAGGCATACTGGCAATAAGAAATTAGAAAATGTCTACTGACAGTGGCCCCCATTTTCTTGTCCCTTTCCTATTATCTTCAGTGAACATGAACGTGATGTCCAGAGTTTCAGCACTCAACTTGTAACCATGACAAGGAAAGAAGCACCCCTGACAGATACAGGAGCAATGGAAATCCCAGTGAGATGGTCATTGTTAGCTTGAGGCAGGCCAGGTTCTTTGGGAGGCCACTAGCTACTGCTTTACCCTAACATGTACTTCGTGGATGAATGGCCAGAACAAGGAAAACACTCAAGTCGAGCTCCCATCCAACTGCTATAGTACATTCCTATTGGCAATAGCTTGAATCCACTATCCTTAGTTAGGACTACTCATTACATTATTTGTACCTGTACATTTCATCACCACCACTATTTTTCCATTCCTATAATCCACCTTGTCACAGGCCTTTGACCTTCCAGTGCTTTCCCACTCAATATCCTCAGTCTTTCTGGCTTTGTCAGGCCACTCCAGCCTGCCCACCCTGGTCTCTGTGGCTGCTGTGTGCCTTGAACTGCACTACTCAAGGCAGAGAAAGGAAATGAAAGACCCCATCTTGAGTTCTGACTAGAATAAAATCATCCCTGAACTTTCTGAAGGCAGCATTAAGTTTATGACCTGTTCTGTCCACATAGGAACAGGTAGGATTCTGAAACAAAGCTTCCTTTCAGCTCCCATGCTTGCTTGCTTTCTCTCTCTCTCTCTCTCTCTCTCTCTCTCTCTCTCTCTCTCTCTCTCTCTCTCTCTCTTTCTTTCTTTCTGGTGGAACCAGGGACTGAACTCATGCCCTTTCGCTTGCCAGGGAAGTGCTAATTCCACTGAGCCATCTCCCCAGCCCCCCCCCAAGTATCTTTCAAACCCAAGCAAGCATAAGTTCAACAAGCTCTTTCTTCTGAAACCCTTTATGTTCCATTTATATAAATAAAATTAAGAATGAAGTAATTGTTCTAAGATTAAAGCTTTAAAAATCAACATAAGAAATTGTTTTCACTGTACAAAACACTCCAGAATCCAAAATTTGTTTTGCCTCTTGTCACTTGCACCCCTCTTGAGTGATTCTGTCCTTCCTCAGTGTTGACTTATCCCCTTGTTGTGCTGCCAAGTTCTCTGAGGTCAAGGCTGGGCTTCATTCCTTAGGTAGCCCCCATGGAGCAGAGCACAATGTAGCTCATATCACAGGATCTCGGGAAAGCTGTGGCGGGGCTGCGACGCATCAGTTTCTTTGCTCTTAGCTGAGTACGTTCCGAAGTGATTTATGCCGCATGTTGAATGCAGTCTTCTGAGATGGGAATGGAAAATCCCTGCTCTCTGGGGGTTTATGGCCCAACATGAAATTAGATGGTAGGTGGTTTCTGTTTAGTTACTGTAGGTAGACAATTTTCTTCTTTTTGAAGACTTTGCCTTTTACAGTAATTAGCACTCCTGGTGTTTTTGGTTGGAAGGCTGAATGAGTCATGGAGGCCTCAGGTCACAGTTGAAGTATGTTTTAAAACCACATGGGAAAAATATTTTACCCAAGGAAATTGAAGTGTATAAACATGCATCCTGACATTGTTGTCCACCTATGCCAATATATAATTGAGTACCTACTGGGTGCTGTGTCACAAGGCTAAACACTGAGGGGAAAGGTGAATGAATGGCTTACAATCTAATAGTGAATACAGGAAGTACACAACACATTTTTAATCAGTTATGTATAATTAAAGGAAAAGAATTCCTATGTTTTAAAAAAATGATCATAATGCCATACACGTAGGCCATCATATACTAATCAAAAGAGATTTGGTAAGCTCTGTTTTCCCCATACACCGACTATCAACAATAATTGTGTCAATGATTCTTTACATTTAAAATATTTTATATTCTTTATATTTAACAAATCATGTGACATGTTCTAATCCACTGAAATAAGTGTTACCTCATTTATCCTACCTCAGTACCTTTCTGAAAAACCTTGTACTGTAACTCTTCACAGAAGAGGAAACTATGACCAAGGGAAGCTCTCTGACAGACTCTTAATAACAACAAACAGCTCATAGTTCTGTGTTCATTATGAACATATTCTGATTTGCTAAAGATCAACTTCCTAGACTGAATGCTTGTATATTAAACGCTATGAATAAGATTTCTGGTTACCTCAGTGGGAACATTATTTATCAAAGAGAAAAAGCATCTTATGAGAAATGACTTGGGGACTGTGACTAAAAGACAGCCAGAACTACTTAGATATCTCAAGTCTCACTTTCTTTTATCTTGGAATTCCTTTTAAGTTTCTTAGTTTACAAATGTTCCACTCTCTCCTACATGGGAAAAAAAGTAAAACCCATCTTTCTATTTTAAGCCTCTAAAAACATGTTCAGTGATCTTTTGCATTGCAAACAATAGTCTCAGGGCCACAGTGAGCAAACAACAGTCACCTCAACTGGCATGTCACTGCCCAGTGGAGATGAAGTAGCAGCTAGTTATAGGAGAAGCGATCCTCAAAACATCACATTATGTCACCACACTAACATCAAATACTGCATCCTCCAAGTTTGATTTTCCTTCAGAGATGAAGATACGTGAAAGTATGACTGCATCAAATGTCCAAGATTTACACAACCTGATTACTGTTTGGAGGCTTTCTTATTACTTGCCAAGATTTAAAACTTTTTGAAGTGAACTTAAGTTTTTTTTTTCCAAACCCAACAATTACCTGTAGGTTTCTCACAATCTTTCCTGGGTACTGTTAATGGTCTTTTTTTTTTTTTCTTTCTCTCATGTTAGGTCTAGAATAGGAAAATATTCTGTTTCTGATGGATGAGAATGATACTTTAACATACCCTTGGTTGTTCTGTATAGAGAGCATATTCTGATGTTCCCCATAATTTTTTTTTTTGTCTTTTTTTTTTTGAGACAGGGTCTCACTGTGCAGTTCAGGCTCGCCTTAAGCTCACTTTGTAGCTCAGGCTGGTCTCGAACTCACAACAATCCTCCTGCCTCAGCCTCCCTAGTGCTGGGATTACAGGCATGCGCCACCACGCCCGGCTCCCCATAATTTTATTACTCTTCATGCCACAAGGTCATGGTGCGTCAGCAGAGGTCAATTCACAGCACAGATTAAAGGGTTTAGGCCGAGTTTCCTACATTAGCCAATCACTTCCAAGACACCAGGAAAGTGCTGTGTATACTTGGGCATATGCTTCTCTCCCTTATAGGTCAGCCCTGCCACTTTGCCCCTGTGCTGAGTGGCACTGATATGACATGAACATTTTGGGGTGATTTGGCTAAGGCATACTTTCTCAGCGAGGTGGTATTGTTCCCAAAAGAGGCAAAAAAACCCCACAATATTTTTATGTAAGAAGCATTTAAAAGTGAACTTAAGGTCAGTTATATCTCATAAACTGTATGTCATTGCTATTAAGTTTATAGATGAATGATTAACAAAATCAAAAGTATAAGAGTATTCTTGGGCAAAGGCAAGAATTAAAAACAGGTTGAAAAATACTGGGCTCAATGGAAACTAAGGTGGACATACATTAGTTTTAGATTTAGTAGTAAAGCCTTTCATTTATGGCTGAGCTATTGTAGGAACGCCTCCAGGAGCGCTCAATACCAACCTTTCTGCTGTGTAACTTTCAGTCGCTGTAACAAAAACCCAATGTAACCAACCTTTTAAGGACAAAGTTTGTGTTTGGATCCCCATTTCAGATGATCTGGTGAACCCACTGCTTCTCTGTGGGGGTGCTGTGTGGTGAGGGCGGGGGCCCATCATGGACCAAAGTGTCTCACTGTGTAGCTGAGAGCAAAGAGCGGAAAAGAAGAGGCCAGGATCTCACAACCTGAAACCCAGTGATCTGTGACTTGCCACAGACCCCACCTCTTAAACCTTGTACTGTCCCTAGCAGCACCATGCTGGGGACTTTCATCCATGGCCTTTGAGGGACACCTCATCCAGAGCTGTAGTGCTACAAGGTAACAAGACAGGGCCAAGCACTGCATCATGATACGGATGAGGTCCCACCGTCCTCAGCCCCAGAAGATTGGCCTAGCAGAGGATGAACACGTTTAAATGTACAAATTTAGAAACTACTCTGAGAGCATAAGTAAATATAAGAGAAGGATTTAGTTCTTATGTAAAAAAAATGGGAGTTTTGCTTGTCACAGTAATTCAATTGTACCCTTATAAATGTGCCAGATACTTTTATGGGTTTTGAACATGTAGAAGTCACTGACTTCGCTGGATTTTTGGACTTCCACATATAGCTTTATTAAAAACAGTAAGTACTCTATGTGAATTTGTGAATTCCTTGTTATACAATTGACTCCCAATAATAAAATATAAAGTCAATTAATTATAACAAATACATCTTGAATGATCTTTTAATTTTCTTAAAATAGGTGAAATTTTAAAACCCAGTGGAGGGACTGGGTAGATGGCTCAGTGGAATAAGTGTTTATCTGGAGAGTGCAAGGACCTAAGTTCAATCCTAGGTTCTGCCAAAAATAAAAACAAACAACAACAAAAAAAAACATTGGTGGCTGTCATTGGGACCTGCTTTTATTTCTAGTCTAGTTTGACTCTCTTGCAGCTAGTGCAGCACCAGTGAAGACTATGCTGTGGGGAACATGTGGGAGGCAGTGTCTTTCTGGTAGAAAGCACGCTGACCTTCCGTCCGCATGAAGATGCAGTGCCCTTGGAGTGCGACTGGCGTGGCTGTTGTTCTCCTTTCAAATCTATGTACTTAAGGTAATGACAGAAGACAACTGTGATTAGGAGCTTGAATTTGAATTAGGCTTGTGACTCTGCCAGCCACTAGCCGCGTGATTTTCCTTAACTTCAGCACCTAAATTTTCTTAATGTAAAATGGGAATAACACAAGCACTTAAACCAAAGGCTGCATTCAGAATCCTTGAAATTCTACTGCGAATAGAAATGGGTTAGAGTTCTAATCACTTATACACAGTTGTTCCTATGGTTGAGCACACAGATAACGTGGGCACCGCTGCAGTGTATGGTGTGAATTTCTCACCAGCTAAAACACTTGCAGGGCCGGGCGTGGTGGTGCATGCCTGTAATCCTAGCACTCAGGAGGCTGAGGCAGGAGGATTGTTATGAGTTCGAGACCAGCCTGAGCTACAAAGTGAGTTTAAGGCCAGCCTGAACTGCATAGGGAGACCCTGTCTCAAAAAGACAAAAAAAAAAAAAAAAAAAAAAAAAAAAAAAAAAAAAAAAAAAAAAAAAAAAAAAAACACTTGCAACAGGTGTCTGCTAGGGTGCTGTCCAAACTCTCATTTCATGCTGCATTTGTATCACTTTTGGATTCATGTCTACTGTGCTTGGTGGATTAGTTTCCTAGGCCTTCTGTAGTAGAGCACTGGGTGGTTTAAAATAAAAGAAACTTATCTCACATTTCTGGAGTCTAGAAGTCCAAAATCAAGCTGTTGGCAGTGCTATAGTCACCCTAAAATCTAAAGGAAAATCTTTCATTGACTCTTTTTAGCTTTTGGTTTACCATCAGTCCTTGGTCTGTGGCTGTATAACTCCACCTCTGCCTTCATCACACATGCCACTCTCTCGGTGTCTGTCTTTCTTCTGAGGACACCAGTCATATCCCACAAGCCAGCCCTACTTCAGTACTTTCTTGACTAGTTGTATTTGCAGCAACCCTGTTCCCAAATAAGGTCACATGCTCAAGTGCTACAGGTTCAGACTTCATTGCACCTTTTTCAGGTCAGTGATCAAGCCATAATGCTTGACAGTTCCCATTTTTCCCTGATGCACACAAAGCCATACCACCCTGTTTATGTCGTGCCACATTGCCTGGCCTTATGTCACTTGCCTTGAAAATCATCCTAGGAACTTGAAATGATATTGGGTGTACTTGGATTTCAGTTGTAAAAATGGCTGGTTTTAAGATACATTGCTGTGCATAAAATGATAAAATTTGAACTTCTTAGTGGATATAAGCCACAGTGGTGTTTAAGTTGTGCTTCCTTGAGTTACGTAGTTATTAAATGTAAGCTTCTGCTTGCAACCAATGTGGCCTGGTAGGAAAGTGATTAATAATTTTTTAGAAAGCTGAATTTTTCTGAGTTACCACTATTTTGGATACTATTTTAGAAGGTCTTTTTTTTTTTTTTTTTTTTTTTTTTGCGGAACTGGGGATTAAACTCAGGCCTTTGCACTTGCCAGGAAAGTGCTTATTCCACTGAGCCATTTCCCCAGCCCTTTGGACACTATTTTAAGTACTTTGACTGCAATAACACTTTAACACACAAATACAAGATGCTACTGTTGCATAATCTTATAGTGACTAGCACTGGTACATGAAGTAATTTACTCACACAAAGCAAAGGAATGGTAAAGTTAGAATTGGAACAGATAGACTGACTGGAGAACCTGTAACTATGAAACATCCTGGCTCTAAATGAACAATAGAGTATGTTAGGAAAACAATAATTAATCAAATAATTAATTGTTGGAAAAGTTTCAACCCAAAGGGCACAGGTTCAAGAGCATCTGTGGCAGTAGTGCGTACACCTCAAATAAGGATCATAGTTCCCCTCCTTGGAAGCATCCTGGGAGAGATGGGCCAGTAGAGAGAAGGCCTCAAAGAAAAGAGAGAGGAACTAAAACTACAAAAAGCTCTAGACCAGAGGCTTTCAATCATCTGAGTACATAAGAAACAACTATGGAGCTTTTTAAAAATTACCGGTGTCCAGACTCTACTCAGCATCCGTGCTAACTGAATTTGTCTTGGATCATCCAGCAGTTACAGTTGCTAATTAGATTCCCAAGAGCAGATATTGTTCACATACCCTGAAAGCTTTTGCCATGACTCTTTTGTCATTTTCTTGTCCTGAAGCTGACCTGAACTCAACTTGACTCTCCTCACATTTCCCTTACAGCTCCCACTACAATGGGTCCAAGGGCTGGGACCTGGAAGTAGTTACTTCCTGGAGGAGCCTTTACCACAACACCCACTCCTTCCACCTGAAAGGTCACCCACAGTGAGATGACTTCTAGAGCAAAGGGGAGGAATACATACAAGTTCTTTACCTCCCTCTTCTCAGACTGATACCACTTTACCAATTTCCTTCCAGAGTGGCACTGGGAAGAAAAATAAATATACCACTGGTAGAGCCAGGACTTCCTATGAGCCTATAACATAACACAGATTCACAGAATGAGTGAGGAAAATAGGATCCAAAGTCCAGGCTGCCTGCCACTTCCCAGGAAAAAGACACCATTTCCACTGTGAACTCTTTCATTAACTATTTCACACAAGGCTTTTAAGAGAACTTTATTTTTCTTTAAGTGTGACCAACACAGTCAATAGGAACTCTCACCTTGTCATACCCTTGTCAAATCTGAATTTACAGCCAAAATTCTGGGTTAGAATCCATTCTGCCATGGAGAGATGCAGCTGTGTTGATTAACCATTAGAAGATGTTGGCTGGAGGACAGAAACAGAGGCACGTGTTTCTAAGAAGAAAACGGTACCTAGAAAAGCCTTGAGTGAGGAAGTCAGCGTTCTGCTTTGTGATTTAACCTGCCCTCTTTATGAAGTGGCATTGGTGAAAGTGGTTTCTTCCTCTTTTTAGAATACAAAGTAAGAATGAAGAGGGAAAAAACCTTTCTAGGGAAATAAAATGCTGTAGTACAACTAAGGAAGGCCAAAGATCTAGCTGCATTTTCTGATATAAGTATTTTCCAGTTCTGAGGTGATTTTCAAATTTCAGCATAAAGATTCAAGATGAAAGGGAAAATACCACTAAAATCTCATGGAAAAAAGAGTAAGATTAAATAATGATTCGTGACAGTTAAGAATTTGTTAAGTATCTAGGTGTTTCTATGCTAATCTTTTATGTATTTTAAACAATATGAGATATTGATGCATAGTTTTCTTTTTATTGATTGTTCAATAGCTTTTAAAATTTTATTTATTCATTTTTAGTTTTTAAAATTTTAAACGGGAAAAATTTTCATTTCCTACAAATCATGCCTATGGGAAGCCCAGCCCTGCTGTATTATCTTTTTTATTCTGATTACATTTCTCATGTACCTTTTTTATATTAACTTTATTGAGAAAGAAATACAATGAGACAGTTTCAAAAAAGGTTAGTAGGACAGTTACAATAATTAATACATTGCATATCGTTGTCTTTGTAGTAGTTATTCATAGTACAAGATGTAGACACGATATCTTGTCTAAACACCATTCGCAGGCCTGTAATCCCAGCACTCGGGAGGCTGAGGCAGGAGGATTGTCGTGAGTTCGAGACCAGCCTGAGCTACAAAGTGAGCTTAAGGCCAGCCTGAACTGCATAGTGAGACCCTGTCTCAAAAAGACAAAAAAAAAAAAAAAAAACCATAATTGACAAGAGATTAATACACATCATATTTAAAAAAAAAAAAAAAAACTTTCTTCTCACTGAACTAAGAGAAAGTATCTGTGTATCTATGCTATTTGTGTATATATATACTTTTTTCCACTATGAAATGGTCGTTCATTTATATCCCCCTTTTTTGTTTACTTTTGTCAGAGATGAGTATTCCATTGCCAGTTAAATATTGTAGGTACGTGAATTCAGCAAAATATTCCAATATTCTCCAGTAGTCCATAACAGTAGTGGGTTATCTGTAAGACTGGCATGGCAGAAATTATTGACTTCTCAGCATATTGATACAGCTTTACCTCTTATACTTCATTTTTATACTTTTGTGCTGGACAGTTAAGACCAAAATTAAGAAAGGCCTATAGAATAATAAATGTAACTTCTGTATCTGACAAGGTCAGTCAGATCCCCTCAGGATGTACCGTGGAACCCTGTACCACAGTTTGTAGATCCTTTGTCAGTGTCAGCCAGGTGGATGAGTCATGGCCATTGCTTGACCAGTCTGCTTTCTATGATAGCCTGAGAGAATGTTTTCTCTCCAGGTGACTCTCCTTAGGCACACTCTACATTGCCAATCACTTTCCTCTGTGACCCCGTATTCTCCTTGATCAGAATATTTGGGACACCACTAAGTTACAAGATGCTATAGTATAGGTTTGCTTATGTCCTGAGTTCTCACTGACTTTGAAGGGGCCCAGCTATATTAAATATCACTCACTGTATTAATAAGATTCTACTTTTTTTTTTTTTTTGACAGAACTGGGGATTGAACTCAGGCCCTTGTGCTTGCCAGGCAAACACTTATTCTACTGGGCTGTCTCCCTGGCCCGAAGATTCTGCTCTTTGAAATTCTATTGCCCCATTCATCCACCACCTCTTTAACAAAGAAATTTATTTTAAAGGGATTGACGTAGAGACAAAGTATTAAGGAAATCACTAGAGCATTAGTCTTTCCTTACTATAACAAAGTACCTGAGATAATTAATTTATAAGGAGGGCAAGTTCATTTATTTATTGATTATGTATGTATGTATTTGTTTATTTATTTTGCATAACCAGAGACTGAACTCAGGCCCTTCTGCTTGCCAGGGAAGCGCTTATTCTACTGAGCTCACTCTGCGGCCCTTGGTGGGTGGGGGAGGCAGGTTTACTTTGGCTCACATTTTTAGATGCTTCGGTCCATGGTTGTGTGGTCTTGTTACTAAAAAGCTTATGGTAAGGTAGTGCAACATGACAGAAGAGTGTGGTGGAACAAGACTGCTTGCCTCATGGTCCAAGAAGCAGAATGAGGAGGGCTGGGGGCTCACAGGCTCCATGAAGGGAGGCATATCTACAGCGACCCCAAAGTTCCCACTAGTCCTGCCTTTTGAAGTTACCACCACCTCCCCATGCAGCCACTCTGGACCAAGCTTTTAATACATAGGCCTCTGGTAGACATTGGGAGTCAAAGTACAGCAGCTGGGTAGAAATTCTTCTCATGTTCACCTGGGCCTTCTTTGCCAAATCTCATTTCTTTGCATTTTGACATTCATTCTTTCTGCAATTGCTGAGGTAGGTAAAGAGGATTTTTCTGTGTCTTCCAGAATAAATCCATAAAATAACATCACATACTTGGGCCAAGCAGATCCACAGCAAAACCGTATGCTGCAATCCTGGCTGGGCTATCACTGTTAAACAACAATGTTTTCTCTAAAAAGGATGCCCAATTGCAGGTATCAGGACACTTATTCTAAAATTTTCTGCTTTCAAGTCCCCAAATCACTACTAAATAGTCACTCTCAATAACTTTCATCCAATTTAATGCAGACAAAGCCATTTACATAAATTTCTTCTTATTTATTTATTTGTATTTTAGGAAAGGCTTTACAGGGTGTTCAGGGTCTCACTACTACATTGGACTCATAATGATCTACCTGTTTACAGCCTTCCAAGAGCTGGGATTATAGGAGCACCCCTCCACGCCAGGTCTCAATTGCTGTCTCAGTGGGCACCAGGGGCAGGGCCAGCAGGGTAGGCCTGGGGATGGAAACCCTGACCCCTGCACCTGCGCGTGGGCACTTCAATCTGCTGAGCTATTTGGTCATCCCTATCATTTACATAAACTTCTTACACATTTTTCCTTTTCAGTTCATAGTTTCTCAGTATTTTGCCAACTGCCTTGGTCAATTCTTCATCAATGCCGTCTAGTGCCTGGTACACAACGCTGCAAGGGGTCAGCTTCATTTTGGCTCACATTTTCAGAGGTTTAAGCCCATGCAGCTGTCTTGAAGGCAGAAAGAGTAGAGGACATCTGCTCACCTCACGGCAGCCAAGGATCAGGGAGGGCCAGAAAAGGCTGGAGAGAGAAGGGCCAGAAGAATTTCATTTAGAGTCAGAAAGGATTCAGGACAGCCAAAGCATCCCTGAAAAAAGGACCAATGCTGAAAGCATCAGCATACTGGATTTCAAGCTATACTACAAAGCCATGATAAGATGACCAACATGGTAATGGCACGAAAGAAGAAATGTGGACCAATAGAATAGACTAGAAGGTAGAGAAATAAACCCAACTGTCTCTTGCCTTTGGATTTTTGACAAAGGTGCCAAAAATAAAGCCAATCTCTTCCACAAATGGTGCTGGGAAAACTGGAAAACCACAGGCAGAAAATTAGAAGTGTAGATCCCTATCTCTCACTCTGGGCTAAAATCAAATCAAGTATTTAGATGTCAATGGAATACCCATCTCTGACAGGACTAAACAAAAAAAGGGTATACAAAGGAAGGTTGATTCTGTATCTGTATGTACAGTATAGTTAGGATAGATATACACCTACTTTCACTTAAATCAAGGAGAGAAAAGATTTTTACTAATAGTACTTAGACAGACTATCTTGTCTGTATCTTGTAATATGGATAACCACTAAGAAGATAACAATGTACAAGGTATTAATTATTGAAACTGTCCTATTAATCAGCTTTGAAACTGTTTTATTGCTATTTGTTTCTCAATAAAATAAAAATAGATAAATAAATATTCTTATCACACTGAAAAAAATAATGTGTACTGCAGTGGGTGATAGAGTGTAGGGGGGAAAACATTATGTGTTACAGGGAGCCACAAAAGGAGGGACCACAGGCCACTGGGACACACACCAGGAATGTAATACTTTGTCTTACTCTCAAAGTCTCCCTGGTTTGCTAATGAATCAAAGCATAGAGACCAAGTTCACAATCAAGCTGTCAAGAGTGTCAGAGAAGAGATTTGGTCTGGTTTGGTTTAGGTTTCTATTCTGCTCTAGCTTTGGTTGAGAATTTTCCTTCCAGGAAGGTGCACATTTCTAGGCCTTTGCCACATGCCTTCTGCCTTTCAGGGTAATGTTATTGAGCTAAAAGGTGGCTCCTTGGAATAGCTCAGGGGCCTTTGGCATCTCCGGCCCCCGGCTAGTGATGGGGGAAGAGGCAGCCCACGCATGGAGGAAGCGGTCACCATTGTTGGTGGATGCTCTTGAGCTTTTCCCGAAGTCTCTGCCGATGGCTTCCCCTGGGCCACTGCCCCAGTGAGCAGCTGGAACTTAGGCTCTCACTTGACACTAGAGCTGCAGGGACAGCCTCCATGCCCAACACCGCCTCCTGGGAGTCAATTCTATCTACTCACTCCTGTCTTAAGAAACTGTTTTTTAAAATGTGTTGGTGTATTCTCATTGCATGAAATGAACTTAAACATATTTTCCATAATTAAGGAATAAAGGCTGATTTTTAAATATGAAAAAAATCGAATCAAAATGAATCAAAGTCCTAGATGTAAATCCAGAAACACTGAAACTTTCAGTGGACAGCAGAAGGGAGACACTTGATGCCAGAAGCCCAGGAAAAGACTTCCTGAATAGGACTCTAAAGTGTAGGAAATAATATCAAGAATCAACAAATGGAACCACATCAACTACAAAGGTTCTGCATGGCAAAGGAAGAGTAAAGAGTGAAGAGACAATTCACTGAGTGGGGGGAAATATTTGCTGTTCTTCTGAAAGAAGATTAGTATCTAGAACGTATAAATAACTTAAAAAGTTAAGCCCTATGAAGCAAGGAGTACAATCATAAGGTGCACAGATAAACTGAAGGGACTTTTTAGGAGAAGAAGTATAAATGACCAAAATGTATACAATAATATTCAACATCTCCAGATGTCAGAGAAATCCAAATTAAAGCTACACTAAAATTCTGTGTCATTCCAGTCAGAATAGCTACCCTTTAGAAAAAAAAAAAAAAAGTCTTCTGGGGAGGGTGTGGGGAAAGGGAACCCTTCTACACTGCTGATGGGAATATACACAGGCACAACCACTGTCGAAATCTATATGGAGGTTCCTCAAAAAAACTAAGCATGAAAATAATATTTGAACCAGCTATGTCACTCTTGGGTGTATTCTCAAAATAACTAAGGATTGCAAGCTACAGCAATACATACATGCCCGTGTTTGGAGCACAAAACTTATGGTAACCAAGCTGTGCAAATAATCAAGATGCCCACCAGTAGATGATGCATAAAGACAGTGTGGTACACATACACAAGCGAATGGTACCTAGCCGCAAAGAAGAGCTAAATCATGCCATTTGTAGGAAAATGATGTAACTGGAAACCATCATGTTTAGTGGAATTAGCCAGACTCAGAAAATTAAATATCACATGTTTTCTCTTACATGAGAAAACTGAAACAATAAATGAATGAATGAATGAATAAATAAAACCAGAAGGAAGACTTTTGAAGATAGAGAAAGGGTGAATAGAAGGGGAGAGAGGAGGGAGAGAGAGGCAAGAGATTGAAAGTTAGTCCAGATATGTTAAACAACTGGTCTCAAAATAAACCCCATCACCATGTAATATTCACAAGCACCAAAAAAAAGTAGAGTGACTCTGCCAGGTTATGGCCCCAACAGGGCTCCGCATCCTACAGTTAGCTGTGAACCCCTCCTCGACCACTTGGACTCAGAGCGTAATGCCCACTTAGACAGTTGCTTCTTTCCTCTGTAAATGTCTCTTTATCTTACTGACACTGGATATTTTATGATTAGAAGTTAATCACTCCGATTTATATCTTCAGACTATCTTTAAAATTGCCAATATGTCTGGAAGACCTGTCACATTTGGACTAAATAAGTTTGATACTTTCTTTTGAGCTTAATGGGACAGAAATGAGAATAGAACGTCTTTTATCCATGCAAAAGAAAGGCACAAATAGACAAGTCCTAGGTTCCACATTATTTGCTTAACAGAGCAGCCTGCTGTGTGGTCCTATATCATTACAGGGCCCCAGCAGGAGTTCTCCAGTAAATTCTCCTATAGGCTCCTGTTAGTGCGCCAGTCATTTCCTATGTTATCCTTTTATTGTATGGTATGGTATGGTATGCAGTCCTCCTGGGTACAACCTCTCCTAGGTGCAGATGACCGGGGGGGGTAGGGAAATATATATATATATATATATGTGTGTGTGTGTGTGTGTGTGTGTGTGTGTGTGTGTGTATGTATGTATGTATGTATATGTATGTATGTATGTATGTATGTATTTGGTAGAGTTTCACTACACAGCTCAGACTTGTAATGATCCTCCTCCTGTTTTCAGCCTCTTCAGTGCTGGGATTATAAGCATGTTCCACTAAGCTCAGTCTCAGGGACTGGCTCAGCACACCTAGGGGTAAGGCCAACTCAGCATGTGGTGCCTGCTTAATCCATTGAGCTATCTCACCCACCCAATATATTGTTTCTAGAAGACCAATATTAAAATGAGTTAGAGGCAGGCTAGAACACTGCTTTAATCCTATTGTTGCCATCGATAATCTGAGGGTCAACTCTAGTCCTCAGCTATGAATGGATCTGGGTTTCAAGTCTCTGATCTTTGCAGGTACTGGGTGTGCTTTCCAACATGGGTCTATGGTAGTGTATGATTTATATTTTTCCTTTTTCTAAATCTCTATTAACTTCAAAAGTCCTATAACTAATACATGTATTTAACAGAAAAAAATGAGTAAACTGCCTAAAGTAAAACAGGAGTTTGTGAATTATAAGCTTTCTATGGGAGGAAAAACTAAAAATATTTCTGAGTTTACAAAGTTTCTCCAAGATGAATTTTGGTGAAGTGTATCTTTATTGCATATAACCTCATAGGTAAACTGAATGTATCATTCTTAATCACCAAAGATCAAGGGAGATTAGCAAAAACATATTGGAAAGAGAAGGCTGATGAAGATGTACTAATACAAAATAAATACGATCTTCACATTGTAATCATCTTAGATATTAAAGTCTGACTTCTCTCAACTCGTACACATGTGCACACATACAAACTCACATGCAGGCATGCAACACACAACACACAACATGGCAGTTCAATTTTCCTAAGAAACATGTATCAGACTTGCTCAGGGCTTTTAAAAGTCACCATTCTTGATTACAGAATTTCAACTTCTCTTTGAGACTCCCAGTTAATTGTTTCGATGCAGTGAGTATACTTCTTGTGTGTGTCTTCAGTGCGTCAGTTCCCCAGGCCTGCTGTCCAGAGGGCCACTACCGCTGAGGGTCAGGTTGTGGAGAGGTTGTTATCGGGGTTATAGTGTGAAAAACCATATGAATCAATCAAATGCCTTTTTTTGCAATTGAATGAGCCAGTAATAATCTTTTTTTTTTTTTTGGTGGAACCAGAGATTGAACTCAGGTCCTTGCGCTTGCCAGGGAAGCACATATTCTACTGAGCCATCTCCCTAGCCCTGAGCCAGTAATAATCTGTGTTTATTGAAAATCACAGGAAGTTGTGCTAGGGCTCATCTATGCTAACAAAGGTATAACAGAAACTAAGAAAGGGGTGACAGAAAAGCATCTGATCTGCACACAGGTCAAAGGTAGTGACAACAGGAAACAAGGGGAAAAGAGGGCCATTAACTTTGTTTTTCAGAACCTAAAGCCTAGGGGGCTAGGGGGATGGCTTAGTGGTTTTTAAGTGCTTACTTGGTAAGCAGAAGGTCCTGAATTCAATCCCTGGTACTGGAAAAAAAAACTTAAAGGCTATATAGCTCTGCTTTCCATATCTCCCTCAGTGTCGGTACTTGGTACCTGTGCTCTTGCCTGCAGCCTGGCAATGTTCTAGGCTTTTGTTATTTTTACCTCTGCTGGAGTAATGGAAGCAGGAATAACCACTGGGTACTGTTTAAAATTAAAAAGAGCAATGGGAGGGATTAGATTAGCAACTTTGTTTCTAACTGTACTATTTTGAAAATCCAAATATTGAAACACATGAATTTGTCCCTAAACTGGATCACTGGCCTCATTAGGATCTTGTTCTGAAACCAAGGATTCAGCACCCCTTTCCAAGTGTCAAGTCCATGCGGCACCAGCTTGGGACTCACCAGCTTTCCCGACTCTTTCTCATTCAATGTACCAGGCTTCCTACATGGGTCTGAGTAGTGACCCCTGCATCGCTGGCCCCGAGCTCTTTCCCAAACTAACCTCAAAGTAAAAGAAGGTTTTGGAGGACAACATAAAGGTTGTCAGGATAGCTTCTAAACAACACAGCTGCTCAAAGGAAGTTTCCAGAGCCACACTCTCTTAGTGTGTTCAGAGATTTTATTCTATTTTATTTTTGAACTTATAACCATTGTTTTTTTTATTAATTTTATTGAGAAAGAAGTAGCAATAATATAGTTTCAAAACAGCTTAGTAGAACAGTTACAATAATATAAAAGTTACATTTTTTGTTATGTATAGGTCTTTATCTTTTGTTATAAGGCTTTATCTTGGCCTTAACCATCCAGCAAAAAAGTATAAAAACATAGGGCTGGGGAGATGGTTCAATAGAATAAGCGCTTCCCTGGCAAGTTCAAGGGCCTGAGTTCAATTCCCAGTTCTGCCAAAAAAAAAGTATAAAAATTATGTGTAAAAAGTAAAGCCATATTAATATGCTGAGCTGTAAAAGGCTCAGGTCAAGAACTTCTGACATTACTAGTCATGTGGATAACCCACTACTATTATAGACTACTGGACTATATTGGATTACTTTGCACGCACCTACAATATATGAACGGCAATGGAACACCCATTTCTGATAAAAGTAAGCAAAAAAGAGGGATAGAAATGAAGTTCTATTTTGTAGTGAAAAAAAAATCTGTGTATACAAAATAGCATAGATATACAGCTACTTTCTCTTAGTTCAATGTTCAGAGATTTTAAAGGTAGAAAATCCAAAATACCAGACATCCCTGACTTGGGCTGCTTTTCAAGTCAAATGAGCACACATTTTTATTACCCCCTAAGGCCTAGTATCAGTGCTCAGGATGAAGGAGGGGATGGAAGCAAGAAGACAAAAGGGAAATGAAATGAAATGGGAGGCAGAGGCAGCAGTGTAAGTGTGAAAAAGAAAGAGAAAGTGAGAAAGGTCTACAAGCCACCCATCCTAATTTCGTGGCAGGGAGGAAATACTGCCGGAAGTGCTGATTCAAGGGCTAAACCCAAAGGCCTTGTTCCAGTGATGGTTCAGAGGAAGCTGGGCTTTCCTTCTTTCTTTATTGCCACAGACATGACACTCAAGAGAGCAAACAGCTGTTTCTTTTAGCCCAAATCACTCTGTAACTAGACTTATATTCTTTCATTAAGTGTGCATCTGTAAGGACAGCCCTGAACCTAGGCATTGTAACTGAAAATATCCATCAGTAATCAAAAATTCTTTTCAGTAATGGCTAGCACCTGCAGAGGGATTGCTTTTGGCTTGATCCTCACCTTTGGGAGTCATCAAGTGAATGATGCAAAACAGAACCATGAGGCTATTTTTACCTGGCTGTGGCCCAAGAAGTGGGATTTCTCTATGAAAGAAAGTAAATAAGTTATAGTAATCACCTATGGATCTCTGAGGCCAAGAATGAATCAGAAAGTTGTAAATATTATAATTATAAAACCTGATCATAGCCTTTTTTGCATCCCCTTCTCAAAGAGTAAATGGATGAATGCATTTCAGAGAATTAAAAACAGGAATGAATTCAGAATCCTTGAGAACTCCTCATGCAGATGTCAACCATAGTTTCAGATCCCAACTTTATCCTGGGAAGGATCACGATCAGGTGGATGAGCCAATGACAGAACAGTGTTTCTATTTATGAGGTGGAAAGCCAGAAAATCCTTGCTAAGTCTTTTAGCCAAAGTCATATACTTAAGAATTAAATTCCTTCCCACCGGCTTCTTGGCTTCTTGCCTTCCCTGATCACAGTCCTGGAGATGACCCTGCATGACGTCTTGATCTCTCTAGGTACACTCATGCCTCTGTATCAGGAAATCTAAGATTATGTAAGTTAATAGGAATTGAAAAATTATACATGTATTTGAAAACATGGCATAGTTCTGCTGTTTTGTTGATCTGAATTCTTCAGAGGATCTGATTATTCCCGAGGTTAGTGCACAGTGTGGCCAGCACCACCGGGGTTTTAAGGAGCTGACTCCATGTATGGACACACAGTAGGCAGTTATTCCCTAGAGATGGAGATCAGCTGAGTTCTGCATGCAGCAATTTAGCAATGAAAGGCATCCTTTCCTTGCTTCTTTCTCAGGTTAAGGAGAGTTTACCGAAAATTTACCTGGAAAACGGACAGCCTTGGTAATCCCTAGTTATTTCTTCATAAAATTTTGTGTTTTTTCCTGGAAAAGAGACCTGATGCTAGAAATACAAGTTTGTCAATTCAGAGACTCCATACTTATCTTAGCTTCGTGATCTGCTACTTCCATCTGTGACACGTTGTAAAACTGGTGTGAGGAGCCGGGCGTGGTGGCGCATGCTTGTAATCCCAGCACTCGGGAGGCTGAGGCAGGAGGATTGCTGTGAGTTCGAGACCAGCCTGAGCTACAAAGTGAGCTTAAGGCCAGCCTGAACTGCATAGTGAGACCCTGTCTCAAAAAGACAAAAAAAAAAAAAAAAAAAAAAAAAAAAAAAAAAAAAAAAAAAAAACTGGTGTGAGGTTTCCTCCTGTGAGCAAATCATGCTTGTGACCTCTAATTTAGCAATGTTTTACTTGAGCATTGTGGAATCTGAGACAGCGATCATGACCATAACTCTGTTTAAAATATCACTTAAATACTTGTTCTTTATTGATTCTGACTCCGGACTCCCGTTGTTCAGTGATGAAGTGAAATGGGGAAATCTCTCTATTTCTTTCAGCTTAATTCTCCGGAAAATGTTGCTAAATTAGAGGTCACAAGCATGATTTGATCATAGGAGGAAACCTCACACCAGTTTTACAACATGTCATAGATAGAAGTAGCAGATCACGAATCTACGATAAGCACCAATTTGCTTGTACCCAAGTAAATTTACAGAAATCTATTTCTGTTTGTCAGAGCTGTTGATGGCATAGAATGTATGAAAAACATTAAAATATATCATGGTTTTTTCATTTTATTATAATATTAAGGTTTTAAAAGCTTCAGTGTTTAATCAGGCATTTTTCCATTTTCCTATGCTATTTTAGCAAATCTCCATTAACTTAGACAATGCCCATTATGTGATTCTTCCCTCTACTATGTCTGAGAACAGGAAACCACAAATTACCTCACTTTGCATGAAAATTGTGTGCTCTGACTCACTTCGAAGGCGTGATTAGAATCACAGAATCTAAATCTTGAAGGGAATAGAGAGGTCACCTCACTGACTTACCACGGGAATCACCGAGGTTGTTTTTTAAACATAAGATTCCTTCTCTCTTCTCCCCACCCCCGGAGATGCTGATTTTCTGGGTTTGACTGGGAGCTCCGGAATCTGGATTTTAGATGGCTCCCTTGGTGATTCATAGGGGTAGCTCAGTCTGTGGTCTGCTGATGGAGTTCCCTTTCCCTTAAGTGAAAGGAATAGCTACTTTCATTAGCATTCTGGATTTATGAATAGCCAGCTGCTGTTGGCACAGTGTAAGCAGCGAAGCCTTCCCTGTGGACTCGTATCCTTTATTCCATAGGCTGATTGTGCGGGAGACAGTTAGTCCCTCTTTTTGCCAGCATGTGTTAAATGCACTGCAGAGCACTGGTACTACTGTTAGGAGTCATTTGTGAAATGACTGTGCTGAATAAGCACTGTGTGAACCATTTTACAAATAAGGTATTTGATCTCCACAATAGCCTTACACAGTAGATTTGTATAACTGTGCCTATTTTAAGAAGACAGTTGTGAAAGATAGGATTTAAACCCTCATCTCCCATGGTTTTAAATACCCATATGTTTTCAAGTGCATCATGCGTCCCTGTATTCCTTCAATGACATAATAATTACGTTTATGGGTAGATGTGTCACTAGGCAAGGTCTGAACAGGTTTTCAAAGCAGAGACAGAGACTATAAACCCATTTTACCCATGGAGTAAGTCAGTGAATTTTCAGGACTAATCAGTAAGAGGCATACAGATATTTATTAGGCAGCATTTACAAAGTACATACTCAAAGAAATAATAATGTGAGCCCCCAAGAGAGGTAGGTGCATTATTTCTGCAAACTGGGAAAATTCGTATTTCTCTCGAACAGGTGGAAGTTCCATCTTGGTTCTAACTTTATGGGAAAAGAATGGCCAACTTACAAAGACAGTGACCAGCTGCACAGGTGAAAAGGCACGAACCTTATTTTTTTATTTTACTTTCAAGGGTACATAAATTTAAGCATTCTTTGAAGTCTCTCAACCTGTAAGTTTAGGCACCTGCTCTCTGTTTTTTCAGCTAAGCCTGTGTAGGGCCTTGGATTTACATTATCCTCAAGGAATCCTCCGTGTGATGGGTCCAGAAGGAAAGGACTGCAAGTTCACAAAGGGAGGGCCAGTGTGGACCGTCCCGAGCAACTGGTCTCTAGCCCAGAAAGCAATGTCTTCTTAAGCGCACAATTTTTACCTGATGATTCTCCTTATCGCCTTTTACCTATCGCTATTTCTTCCATCCTACCTCAGACATGCTATGTCGTTTCTTAATTAAGAGAAGCTGATTTTCATTTCTTTCTATTCCTCTTAATTATGCAAATAATAATTGTAGACTCCTTACAACACATTTTGTCCCTGATGGTATTTTATTCTATTCATCCTCATTAATTCATGCAGTCCTTAAACCCTACAAAGTAGGTAGCATTATTGATATTATTCCTAATTTGTAGATGAAGAAATTAAGATTTAGAAAGGCCAAACAATCCAGCACGTATCTTTGCTAGCAAGGGATCAGGCTGGAATTTGAGCTCAACAAATCTTTGAGTTCAAAAGCCTAGAATCTAAGCCTGCTGTCACTCATTGTGCTGTATCATCTCTCAGCCACAGTGTTAGTTGATACCAGCTACGGATTAGAACGCAAGACGTTAGCAGTTTGATGGTGAGAAAATGTGATTCACCTTCTCTGTGCTCCATTCCTTAAGACTCCTGCCCCCTAGGTGAGACAGATGAAGTTTGTCTGAATTTTCATAATTTCATTTATATGAAAGTCAGAATTCATTATCACTTTTTTTCTTGGGTTTTGAAAAATTACTATTATATGTTTAAAATGTACTTTTAAACATATAATATATATATTTATTGGCATATATTTGCATTGCAATATTCACAGTCATCTTGGGGAATTGGTATACATACATATTGTATCTTGATCAGTTTTATTTCCCCTTTCCCTCCTCATCCACCCCTCTCCTATAATTCAGTGACCCTTTTCCTCTTCACAAAGCCTATCTTCCTATCTCCTATCATGTCTCTCTTATTTTGCTCTTTAAATTATTGTATTTTGGGATTCTCATATTAAGGAAATATTTAACCTTCTGTGTCTGGTTTATTTCACTTAGTATTATGGTCTCAAGATGTATCCATTTGCCTACATGTGACCAAGGGTATGTTCTTTATAACTAGAGTAGTTCTCCATTGTGTATATATACCAAGGTTTCTTTATCCATTCATTTGTTAACAGGCATTTAGGTTATTTCAAAAACATGGCTGTTAGGAATTCTACTGTTATTAATATGGGTGTGCACATATTGCTAACATGGTGTTAATTGGAATTTATACTTTTAGTTTTCTGAGAAATCTCCACTCTGAATCCCATAGTGAATGTACCAGTTTACATTCCCACCAACAGTGTACGAAAGATACCTTTGCCCCACCACTTGCCAGCATGTTTTCTTTTTCTGAACCAGGGATTGAACTCAGACCCTTTGCACTTGCCAGAGAAGTGCTTATTCCACTGAGCCATTTCCCCAGCCTCATTGTTTTTTGACTTCTTGTATAAATTTATTTTCAAATGAGAGTATTGATGTTATGACATTTTGTTGTAACTAAATGCTGATTTTAATTAATTTTATATATTTTACTCATAGAAACATCTTAGCCCACTTGTCACAAGTGTAATACTATAACTACATTTGGTCCCAAGTTTTTATAGAGTCAGAGAGACATTGAAACAAATCTAGATCATAGGACAGGAAATGAAGGCTTTGAGATGAAATCATTCTGAACAATGCAAGGTCTAGGATGATGATGTGGGCTCAAGGAAGTGTTTGGGCATATGGTCACGAATGGGTTAGTATGTGTGTGTGCACCTGTGTGTTTGTATGATTGTCTTGTGACAGTGCTAAGGTGCCTTTGGGCCTCATACTAGGGAAAAAGGAGGATTTGGGAAAAACATAGAGTTAGCTGGCCAAATCACATTCATCTAGCTTCGAGCTGTTACTCAGTATCAAGCTTTTCCTGCAATTCTAAATATACAGACTTTCAAGAGACTGAGATGGTGAGACCCTGCACAAAATATGAGAGAGAGAGAGAGAGAGAGAGAGAGAGAGAGAGAGAGAGAGAGACTCAGATGAGGTAACAAGAGCTTTGAGACCTTAGGAGTGGCTCACTAGGACCTATCTTTTCATGTCAATCATTTATTCTCTGTCCAGAATAAGCAAATGAGATCTCTAAATGAGACAGAGTTTCTCTCACACAACAGGAGAATTTAAGTCTTAAGTCTTAAAATATCTCCATTTAATACCTCCAAGAATAATATTCTCCAGGGAGCCACACCTAAGGCAAATGGATACATCTTGAGACTATAATGCTAAATGAAATAAACCAGACACAGAAGGTTAAATATTTCCTTAATATGAGAATTCTAAAATACAAGTAATTTAAATGATCCACCTATCCATAGATCTTGTTTTTATTTACTGTAAGTCACCTTAAGCCAGAGATATCCTGAATGTCAATGGATGAGATATCTTCCTAGTTGCAAACATCATTAACCTATGTACTCAGAAGTCCAACTGATCAGAGATCAAATTGGGTGGTTGGCCTTCTTTCCCTCCTATCAGAGGTGGTCCCCTGATAACCCAGGTGAATAGAACATAGGTCATCTGCTTTGCTTTCTTTGTCCATTATAGCTGGTGGTTGAGCAAGGAGAAATGGCCTGAGAATGCTGGCCCTGGACCAGCTAGCACTAGCCTAAACAGTTGACCAAGACCATCCTTCGAACTGGGTTATACTGTGGTTTTACAGAAACCCACTGGTGTAAGTAGATCCCCACTAGACTGAGCATTCCTCTGACAAATAAAAGCTGTGACTTACTTGTGCAGCAAATTCAAGAAACTGTTCATACACACTTGGATGCATAAATATATTCCTATACATAATATTGGTTATTTGTACCAAACTCAGAGACGAGTGCAGTCACTCTCAATCAGGGTTAATGAATATTTGGAGATCAGTGACAGTGTCTTTTTTTTTTTTTTTTTTTTTTTGTATTTTAGAGAAGAGTCTATGGGGTGTTCAGGGAGACCCTCACTACTAGATTGGACTCATAGTGATCCTCCTATTGACAGCCCCCCAAGAGCTGGGATTACAGGCGTACACCACCACACCCAGTCTCAATTGTTGTCTCAGTGCTCCCCCGTAGGTGGGGCTGGCATGGCAGGCCTGGAATCAAGCCCCTAGTCCCTGCACTTTCTTGCAGGTGCTTTAATCCACCGAGCTATTTGGCTAGCCCTGGTAGTGTCTTTTTGATGATCATAGTAATTAGAAAGAAATGCTAACATCTAGAGGACTGGAACCAGGGGCTCACACAATAAAGAATTCTGTCTCACACAAAATGCTAATTGGTACTCTGTTGAGAAAAACCTATTCATGAGAAACCTATAGGTAAGATACTATCATATTCTACCAAATTGAAGTATACCACATCCTACCCAAAAAACAGGGCAATGCTGAATTCAGCCCAAAACCGGGGTAGGAGGAATTAAGGGTGGGTATGTATATTCACAAATCTTTAGTACGATCCTGGTATTCACTTCTTTCATATGCTAGATAAATTAGAGTACTGCTGATCCCTATGGAAGATACAACATTTATTTGTGGCTACAATAACTTTTATGATTTAAATTTTCCATTCTTTTATACATGTTTTTAAATATGGTGGCTTCTTATATGCTAAAGATAAATATTATGATTCTTTAAAATAATGAATTGATTTCCCCAAATCCCTACTAGCCTTTCAATTATTTAAGTAGGTTCTAATTAGCTCTGAAAGGTCCTCTACTGCAAAACTTTCTACTTCCTGTCGAATTCAAAAATGTTTCCAGTGCACTGATGGATCAGGCAGGCTTTATTTGATCAGAGTGGCTCACTTTCCCCATGAGTTCAATATGTTCTATTTTTAGAAAAAGAGTCAGTCAAAAATCCCAGTTACACCGAAATACTTATTTTCAAAAGGGAGTTTTTTGGCCACAAATAATGGACTGCTTTTCAGACCATTATTTGAAGTAAAAGTTATCATGAGTTAAAATTATTGCTATCATTCCCCTCAATCCAAATTAAGAGTCTTAAAATCTCTAGATAAACTTCTAATGCTATTTTTTATTTATTTGCATTTAATACAGGGTCTGCAGGGTCTCTCTGTGTAATTGGATTTGTAGTGATCCTCCAGTTTTTCAGCCTCCCAAGTGCTGGGATTGCAGGTGTCTGACACCACACCCAGTCTCAGTCGCCCTCTCAGCATGCCCTGGAGGCGTGTGTCAGAAACCCTGGGCCCAGTGTCTGCCTAAGCGTTTGCTCTAGTCCACCAGCTATCTGGCTGGCCCTCCAATACTTTTTAACAATTGCCTTTTTAGCGAGAATCTTTGAAAGGGATTCTTAAAAAATGATGGTGTGATGTATAAAGTTGGAATACAACCTAACATAATGAAAATTCATGAAAAATTCTATAGTTTTGTTTTTATTTTTTGAGTATTTAAAAGGCGAAAGATTTATATGATCTGAAGAGAAACCAGAGTATTTTTTGAGTATTTAAAGATATGGAAATGATTAATTGATTTATTTCAGGTCTCTGATGTGCCAAATATCAGGCTAGCCCCTGGGTAAGCTCTGATGAATGAGACAGGGTTCTCCTCTTGGGATATTTCAAGTATGTTTCTCCTTTATATTATTGGTTTAATCTTAATCATATTCCATTACCATTTTGACCTATAAAATTGACAGTTTTGCCATGCTCGATGGTACATGCCTGCAATACCAGCACTTTAAGAAGTTGAGGAAGGAGGATCATAAGTTAGAGACCAGCCTGTACATCTCAGAAATTCAGGGAGACCCTGTCTCAGCAAAGAAAAGAAAAAGAAATGAAGCCAGTTTTCCTTTTCTTTTCTTTTTTTAGCAGAACTGGGGATTGAACTCAGTCCCTTGCACTTGCCAGGGAAGTTTTTATTCTACTGAGCCACTTCCCTGGCCCCATAAGGGCAGTTTTCATGTGGTTCAACATATTACCAATTGTATTATTTCACAATGATTAGTCAAAATTCAGCATTCCTGGGAGAAGTGGAGTCAAAGGTGACAAGACTTCTTTCTGTAGTCTTAAACTTAGACTGGATTCTGTACCCTGTGATGACTATAAGACATTGTTGCAGTAATTAGGTAAAGGCGTGAGGGTAGAAAATTAGTATTAATTTTTATGGTGGAAAGTAACATAATTTTCATGGTAGTTCAAGAAATAAGGCAAGGAAGAAAAAGTGGTGATCATGATATTAGCTGTAAGTCTACTCTATTAGTTTAGGTGAGAAATAAGATCCTGAATTTTTATACATAATATTTTCAGAAATAACAAGATATCTTCCATGGTCAATAGGCCCACACATTTTGTTGAGCATTATTCCCAGCTGTATGTGAGGGTATTTCTGGATGAGAAATACTTTAATTGACAGACTGAGTAAAGCAAATTGGCACCTGTAATGTGGGTGCCCGTAATCTGGGCAACAAAGACCTAAATAGAACAAAAGGTCTGAAAAAAAAAGAAATTCTGCCTGCCTGAGCATTTGAGCTGGATCGTTGGTCCTTCTGGTCTTTAACTGAAATGCTGGAGCTACGTGGATCTCAAGGGTTCTGGCTCCCCTATTGAGGGGAGTCACATCACCAGCTCTCCAGGACCTGCCTGCAGGTTTTGTGATTCGGCCCCGACATTGCATGATCCTTTGTAAAGCATGCAGATGTATTATAATTCCTATATCTATCCTATTGGTTCTATTTTTCTGAAAACTCTGAAAAGTCCTGGCTACTACAATGTCATCTGGCATTCAACTGATGACATGAAAGAGCACTTAATTACACATCATACAGTCTAAAAACAAGCTATCAGACATGGAAAATTTTTCCTCAACAAAAATAAGTACATAAGGATATGTCCATAAAATTACAAGTCATCCATGGACACACCCTCTGTAAGTCATAGTGAATATTTGTATATTGCTGGTCTTTAACTGAAGTCTTGTTGAATTCTCCTGAAATATAACTTGTTCAGTGTTACTCAAAAGACTAGAAAAGTTTTAGGTCATTATTTAAATGATGCAGAGGAAACAATTACTTTTCATGCCAAAAATTTGTTAATTTACCTCATAATTACTTTTAGAAAAACTCTAAATTCCCTACTTGTTCTCACTAAACATACAACGTATTTGTGGAAAAGCAATGGCAAACAACAGCAAACCAAAAATTAAGTATAATTCCTATAATCTATAATAACTTTGAAGGAATGTACATGATATATATAATTTTAAAACCATAGCATTTTAAAAACTGTTAGAGCCATGCATTTAATCTTAAAGATACCCTCATATTACAAATTTTAAAATTAAAATTTTAAAACCTTCAAACTGTTCACCTTTGGCCCTTTTTGTATCATTCTGACATTGGAAGCAGAGTGGAAGTTGGGGCATCGTAAGTTCTACAAGTGGGAGAAAAATGCGAATAATTCCTTGTCTTTTTGTTGAAAGGCAGTAAAACTTCATAGAATCATTATGGAGCCATTTTGTTCTGTGCTACTATTTTTGCCCAAACACAGATTAAAATGATAGTCATCAAACACAAAGCAGTCTTCTTCCAGCCCCGCCTCTGCCTCACTTGTCCATATATCACTAAGCAAGTCACTACCCTCTTTAGATTTCAATTTCCTCATGTACAGTTAGAAAGTAAGACTATTATTAGTGCTTGAGCAACTTTAAAAAAAAATCAGAGTTTTCTGTCCAATGAAAATTTTATGACCAAGTAAAAACAAGTCCATGAATGGACTCTGTCACCAGCTCAGTGCACCTTGGTAGCAGGGAGCTGCAGCATGTGGGACCAGGGATCGAATCCTGGTTCCTGTGCTTGCCAAAGTAGGTGCTTACATCAAAAAAATTACCAACAAAGTGAAAAGACAACCCACAATATTCAAAAAAATTTTAACTAACAATCACTCAGATAAAGGTCTGCTCTCTAAAATTTATAAAGAACTAAGGTACATTAGGGACCTCAAAATTAAAGATCCAGTCCAGAAATGGGCATGTGAGATGAATACACACTTCTCAATGGACAAAATTAAAGAAGCAAATAAATATTTGAAAAAAATGCTCCATATCACTAGCCATCCATGAAATGCAAGTTAAAACAACACTAAGATAGCATCTCACTCCAGAAAGAATGGCTATCATAATGAAATCAACCAACAGCAAATGTTGGAGAGGATGTGGGGAAAAGGAAACACTACTCCACTGCTAGTGGGAATGTAGACTGGTGCAACCATTGTGGAGATCAGTGTGGAGACTCCCCACAAAACTAGGACTGGAAATCCCATTCAAGCGGGTTATCCCCCAACTGGGAATTTTCACAAAGGAACTGAAAACATCATATCATAGTGATATATGTATACCTATGTTTATAGCAGCACAATTTGTGATAGCCAAATCTTGGGAACAACCAAGATTCCCATCACATGAGGAGTGATTGAAAAAGATGTGGTATTTTTATACAAAGGAGTATTACTCAGCTATAAAGAATGATAAACTTGAAGCCTTCATATTTAAGTGGATGCCACTTGAACACATACTTATAAGTGAAATAAACCAGACACACATGTGCAAATATCATATAGTCTCCATATATAAGAACTCAAAAGAAGAAATACAAATAGAAAGCTATAATGCAATTAAAAGGAAAGCAAGAACTTGAGGATTAGACAATGAAGAGAGGGCAAGGAGAAGAGCTAGGAAACATGACAGGGGCAAAACCATACATTTATACACACAAGATGGGTAACACAATGATCCTGAGAAACATCAGCAGGTTTTAAAACTAGCAGTTAACTGGTAGGATTTTCACCTTGACTAACTATATATTCTGTGAACTAAACAACGGCACTGAATAGAGCAATGTGTTAATAGTAGGGTCATGCTTGGAATGCCTGTCATTCTGATCTTCTAAATATGTACTGCTTGTCATGACACACCAACTGTTGCCATAGTGTCTTTCAAGGAAATGTTTGTTTTTAAAGAAAGGGTAATAAATGAAAAAATGAGAAAAGAAAAAAGAAATATCACAGGACTGTCCTGCTACAATGCTGTAAATGGTTAAATTTCTAAATCTCTGTGTATAAATATGTATTCATATTTTTAAAATTCTTTTTATTTTAAAAACTTTTTTCTTCATATTCTGTAGGGACTTAAAGTTTAACATATTAACACTTGAAGTTTAAAAAAACCTATTCCATGCTAAGCTTAAGATGTTCGATATTCAGACAGATAGTTAGGTTAACCCCAATTGCATATATTATAGGGTAATAATAAGTTCTCTTCTGGAGGGTTGTTAACAACCTAAGTTTGCAGACCAAAAATTAGAGAAAAAGAAGAGCTACAAGGACAGCCAACATTTTGGCCCTAGCCTTTCAAGTTCAGTGAAGACTCAAGACATAGGAGAACCTATACTGTAACATCATGTAATTCAGGTGTGTCCCAAATTTTCTAATCAAGGAGATTATGGGACCACAGAGGAATGTAATCAATGATGTAGAGTGTGCCTAAGGAGTGTCACATGGAGAGAAAACATTCTCTCAGGCTTTCACAGAGAGCAAATTGGTCAAGCAATGGCCATGACTCATCCACATGGCTGAGGAAGGATCCACACTGACAAAGGATCTACAAAGTGCAGTACAGGGTTTCAGGGTTAATCCTGAGGGTACTTGACTGACCTTGACATATACAAAAGTTACATTTCACGTTATAAAGGTCTTGCTTTATCTTGGTTTTAACTGTCCAGCTGAAAAGTATAAAAACAAGGTATAAAAAATAAAGACAAGTTAATATGCTGAGCTGTAAAAGGCTCAAGACAACAACTTTTGACATTTCCAGTCCTACATATGACCCACTACTATTATGGACTACTGGACTATACTGGAATATTTTGCTTAGTTCACACACCTACAGTATTTAAATGACAATGGAATATCCTTCTCTGACAAAACTAAATAACAAAAGGGGATACAAATGAAGGGCCATTTTGTATCTCTACATCAAAATAGGATAGATAAACAGCTACATTCTCTTAGTTTATTGGATAAAAAGATTTGCTCTAATAGTGTTGTGGACAGGATATCATATCTTCATCTTGTACAATGAATAACCCCTACAACACAGCAATACGCAATGTATTTATTGAAGCTCTCCTACTGATCGGTTTTGAAACTGTTTCATTATTATTTGTTTCCAAATAAAATTATTTTAAAAAACAACAAAGTAGGTGCTTAGCTGAGATTTCTTGCTGGCCCTTTTATTTATTTATTTATTTTGTCTCTTTTAAGACAGGGTCTCGCTATGCAGTTCAAGCTGATCTTGAGCTCACTTGGTAGCCCAGGTTGGTCTTGAACTCACAATGAGTTCAAGCCTCAGCCTCCTGAGTGCTGGAACTACAGGTATGTGCCACTGCACCAGGCTTTATATTGCACATAACTAATTACCACAAACTCAGTGGCTTAAAATAGCACACAATTGTTTCTGATAGTTCTGTAAGTATATGTGTCAAAGGCTGGGAATGAAAAGAGTCATAGTATAACTTTTTTTACAGCAGCAATTATGAGGCTGCTTATTGATGAATGGCTACACTGAATCATTAGAATCTAAGGAGAACTGGAAAGAATGAGCCTACAATTACACAGCTGGGTATAAGAACACAGACCAGGAGAGAGCACATACACTCAAGAGAATTAGTATCACAGGGCCCTGCTCTCACACTAATTTAGTATATAGGTCCTTTTTGTTCAAGAACCCTGACTCCAAAATTAATACAGATGCAGTTAGGGTCAACCAGATAGCTTAGTGTACTAAATGCCTGCTTAAGCAGATGCAGGGACCAGGGGTTCAATTCCCAGTTTGTTGGGCAACTCCCTCACCCAGAGGATGTGCTGAGACAACGATTGAGACTGGGCATGGTGATGCATGCCTATAATCCCAATGTTTGGGAGCCTGAAAACAGGAGAATCACTACAGGTCCAATCTATGTATTGAGACCCTGTAGATTCTATACTAAATACACTAAAAAAATACAGACATAATTTGGTAATTTGTCTGGCACATCTGTCAGAAATGAATAAACACTGCTCTGGAGAAATACAAATATGACAAAATCCATGCAACCACTATGCAAATATTTTTTAAAAAAAACATAGAAGGAAACTACCCTCAGGAGCAAATGTAACAAGTGACAGTATTGTCTTCCTCTCAAGTTCTTTTATATCAAAATTTTCAAATCAATATTGATGAAATTACATATGTGTGTGTGTTTAAGATAATTTAGAGACACCAAAGAAAGAATTAGAAACAAAATCTAATACAAGAATTTTAAAAAGAAATATAGAAAGAAGTCAAAGAACAGGAAAGCTAGAAGGTTGAGCAAAACAATACAAAACATTAAAAATAGAGCTAAATAAAACAATATAATAACCATTGTTAGTATTTTATCATTTTCTTTTCAAAGTCTACTTATTGTTTTTCCTCCGCTCTTTAAAATTAAAATAATCTAATAGCTAGATTATACCTAGTTAAAAGCAGGACTAATGGACAGAAAATAATCAGGGGAAATTGCTGTGAGTTAAAAAGATGGAAAAAAGAGAAAAACAGAGTTTTTCTCTACCATTCAAATGGAGATAGGGTCGAACTACTATAATTTTATCCTAATTCCTTTTACATTTTCACTTTTTCATTTTAAAGAGATAAAAATAACACATAATTCCAAAATAAGGTCTTCTACTTCAACCCCTCATCCCAAGAAAAATTCATAGGTTGATTAAAACACAGCTTGTCTGGCCATATAGCTCAGCAGATTAGAGCACCTGCTGCATAGGCTGATGCAGAGGCCAGGGATTGAATCCCCAGCCTGCCATGACAGCCCCTTCCCTGGGGTTTCTTGAGATGACAATTAAGACTGGCATGGTGGCATGTGACTGTAATCCCAGTGTTTGGAAGGCTGAAAAACAGGAAGGGATACTATGAGTCTGATCTGTGTAGAGAGACCCTGTGGACCCTGTACTAAATACATTCAAAAAAACACATTCAGCTAGACCAGATGGTCTCTAAGGCATATCCCAGCTCTTGAATTTAAGACTATGCTCAAGTTTCAAGGTAACAGTGAAATGTGGCCCATGAGCTACTGTTTCATCTCATATGTGCAGGAATAACCAGGTTTGTTCTGTTAATACTGAGAAAAGATCACAGAGCTGTGATGAAATGCGGATAGCAGCTTTTCTAGCTTTCATATGTTAAAGTATTTCTTGAGCATGGTAGGATATATACAACTAAGTTAAGTGGATCATCATTGCTGTCTATCCTCTCTCTCCAAATTATTTTGTATTATAAGTAAGAAAACTTAGCCCTGTGGTTTAGGGCAAGAATGTCCCCCAAGAGTCTTATGCACTAAGAAGTGGGCTTTTGAAAAATGATTGGATTATGGGGGCACCGGACCTGGCCAAGGAAGGTAGGCGTCTGAGGCCATGAAACGGAAGGGTGTATCTCCAATTCTGGCTCCTATTTTCACTCTTTGCTTCCTGGGCACACAATGTGATCAGCTTTGTCCCACCCAAGCCCTCCTGTCATGCCATTTCTGTGCCTAAACCTTTCAAACATGAAAGGAAACTTTTGTACTATGAGGCAAAACAAACTGGTCTTGAAATTGTGGGTGTTCAGTATTGTGTCCAAATGACTAAAACAGATTCTAGTACCAGACAAGTAGGGTTACTTTCAGAACAACCTCTGACTATGTGGTTAGAAGCCTTTGGACTGATCTGTGGAAAGGGTAAGGAAAGATGATGTTCTGGAGAACTAGTCCTAGAAAACAGTAAGCTGACTTTGACTAGGTACTCTGGTTGAAGGTCAAAAGACCAGAATGCTCATTAAAAAAAAAAAAGACAGAGGGTAAAGACTGGGCTCAAAATGTTTCAGCTGCAAATAAGGACTCCATTGGCAGCTGAACTTGAGACCATGTGTGTTATGCTATGACAAAAATCTTGTCTATGTTTTGCTCATGTTCTGAGGCTTTTTGAGAAACTGAGATTAAGGACAACAGATTAACAAAGCCTATAAACAAACCTGAAATTTCAAGGTAGCCCAGTGTTCAAGTTGTTGTATGGATATTGTCTGTTTATTTTAGGAAGAAAAAGAAGCAAAAAGAACATTAAATTTTTTTTTTTCAGTTTTGCTAAAAAAACGAAGTCCTGCAAAATTGGAGCAGAAAAGAGTTTGATTGCTAAACATATTAATATTAAAAAGCTCAGTACTTTAGATCAGAAATACAGAATAGATGATTTGAAGGCATCTCTGGAACCAGCAAGACCCCACACTTCTAGGCCCAAGGTTGCAAAAGTAAAAAACTTAGCTTTGAAAAAAGAGCTCCAGGGTATCCACCTCATTCTGGGCCAGCTAGGAAAGAATTTCCCAGATATCAGCCATTTAGGTTTTCAGAGGCTTCTGCAGCCATGGTGTAAAGAGGCTACAGCTACTGTTCAAGTTGGCAACAGACTTTAGCATCATCCAAATAGAGTGGGTTTTCTGGACATGAAAAATAAAAGAGCTGTAGAACCAGGGAGGCTTCAACTCAGATTTCAAAAGAAGGCCTGGGCAGCAAGACAATGCACTCCCGGAAGGTCAGTGTGCAAGAGTGAAGTCAAAGGTGCAGCAGGGCACCAAACAGGTTGGGAAAGCCAGGAACATGGACTGTCTTCTGAGGAAGGCAATAAACAAGGCCAAGCCAAGATGAAATCCACAAGAATTGCGAGGGCAGTGTTCTAGAGGCAGGGACTGTTCAAGCTCCTCAGAGTTCACAACTTTGCCCTGGGTGCTGAACGTGGAGCTATGCAATTTGATATTCTCCTGGTTGAGTTTTGATCTTGTTTTAGTCCAATTCCTATCAACTAGCTCTCCCTTTTGGAGTGGGAAGATTAACCCTATTCTACTGAAGATCAGCAGTGTTCTGCTTTATTTTTGTGGGGGTTCACAGTGAAGTTTGACTTGAATTTCAGGCAATACTCAATAGTTGAACTTTCCAGAAATGCTGAAATTGTTAAAAGTTTGGTAACTCTTAGAGATGAATCATCTTTCATAATAAGATATAAATGATCATTTAGGGGACCAGATGCAAAATGTTATGGTTTAGGTGAAGAATGTCCTTGAGGAACCTGAGAGACAGTAATGGCATGCTGATTGTTAATGAGCATTTAACATGCACGAGCTCACATGAACCTTGTGGTAATTATTATTATCTCTGTTTCACAGCAATACTTTATCTGAGGACATTCAGCTGATTCCGAAATCAAGCAGCCTGATGTCAATTATCCCTTTCATGACTATGCTGTGGATATTTTCTAAAATCCCACAGGGCAAATGTTTAAGAAATTTCCTTAGTCTAGGTGTAAATTTAGTACATTTCTGCTTCCCCTTTCAGGAAAGGGTGGGGAGGGAAAACAAGCTGTATGCTCAATGGGTGATTAGTTAAATGGGATTTAATCAAGTTAAGTCATTCTACCGATAATTGAGAAAGTGACCTAGGATCTTCCCTCTCGCAGATCGAGCACTTCTAGGAAGAGTATTTTTTTGTTGTTGTTTTGTTTTTCTAGCTCAGTCCACCCTGAGGGTGGGGCTGGAGCAGCATGTGGTTCTGGGGATCAAACCACGGTTCCCTGCACCTGCCTAAGCTTGCCTATGGAAGTGCTTTAAGACCACTGAGCTATCTCACCAGCCCTGAGAGTATGGTTTATGTCAAACTAAAAATCTTTATTTTAAATACTTAAGAGTTTATTCAGAGGCCCAATTTTCCTCAGTAGTTCATTGCTGAAGTCAGCTTCCTTCCCACGCTAAGTTTTTCATTTCCTATAACTGCAATCCTTAAAACACACAATCATCAGAAAAGAGCATCCATACAGCCCTTAAAGTTATAAAACATTAGCTCCTCCCCCAAAATCACCAGAAAGTAATTCTTGGTTTATTTTAAAAGCACTGTGCTGTTTCTTGAAAGATTCAAGTAGTGTGAGGGACAGCTTGACATGTGACACATTTTCCTCAGATACACAAATGAATCCACTAATTTTCCTTTTCAAAACTCCTCCATGAATAGTAAGGAAGGAAGAAAATAATAAAATCAGTGAAATATAAAATATGTAAACTCTACCAGAAAAAGTCCATGAAATTAGGAACTAACTGAAAAAAAAAATTCAAAAACAATTACCTACAAAGATAAAGATAAAATTGTTAGATAATCCAAATTATTGAGTTTTTAAAATTTTATTTGCATTTATTTTATGCTTAATTTATTTCCATGCCATAAGTTTTTGTTTCTTCAGTTACTTCTGGTATATCTTTTTCTTCTATGCAACTTCCTCCTCTGGTTTCGGAACAATTTGTTCCTTTTCAGTAAGGATCATCTCATTATGGCAGGGGGAGCTCATGTATGGATTAATCCAGTCATGAGTTCTATAAGTATGGTGGCTCATCTTGGGTGCTTTGTTCACCTGGATATACTCAATAACCAGAGAATCTACCTCTAAACCCTTAAGCTGAGCATTACTCTTTGCATTTTTAAGCCATGTCCAGCAAAAAATTCAGCACTCTTTTTGGGCCACCGACCCTGTGTCGAGCCCCACTGTTTGACCTGGGCACACCTACCAACTCCACCATTGTAACACTGGAATGGTACACGTTGCTTCTTTAATGTGACATCCTTCAGGTACTTGGTGGCCTTTTGGATATGCATACCCTTGATGGCCTGGGCAGTTTCACACATGTTCTTAAAGTGAACGTGAAGATTTGAGCCTTTTGATTTGCATGATTTTGTGGTGTTTTCTGGGTTGAGAGAGTAGCAAGCCATCTTCACAGGTCACCTCAGGCCGCTCACAGGAAGAGAAAATAGTTGATATTGGTAATGAAAAAGGATACATCAATACAGATTGTATAGATGTCAAAAGAGTAAATGAGAAATGCTGCAATTTTGTCACAGAACTGACAATCATGTGAAATGGAAAAATTTCTTAGAAGACAAGAAGCACTAAGCCTTTGACAAGAAAAAACAGGAAACTGAACAGTCCTACCTCTACCAAAGAAATTAAGCTCATAATTATAAACTTCTTGATAATTCCATGCCTATTTTCTTCTCCGTGGAACTCTATTAAATGTTTAATAAAATATTTTGGAACACCAAGGAGAATAGTTACAAGCTCATTTTATCAAATATGATACATTACCCTGTATGACATATATTTGAGAAAATATATTGCATGTGCTGTTTGCTCACATTGCACATCATATTGCTATCTGAGATTTTACAGTGCTACATGGAGTAGAATTTATCTGCTCATAAACTGATTTTCTGTGGCAGAAAAATAAGACTATTTTTTACCCATAGAGATGCATATGCTTTATTTTTCACTTATAAAACAGGAATGCTTCTGCCTTGGATATGTCAGCCTTCTGGTGTAGACTAGTAAATCTTTTATTGCAGACCGAGAGGCCTCATGATAAGGACTTGCATGGAACACTGCAGTGAGCGCCAGACTCTGGACTGAATCCTCCAGTCTTCAGTGTGCAGATGCCCTCTGCACGCTTCCCTATCCAATTCTGTGGCTGAGGATCCTAAGCCAATCTTATAATTTCTTATACATTTGTACATCTTGTGTTAAATTTGTTTCTCTAGTAAAACCTTGACCGATACAAGCAGTATGGTGGTGCATGCTTGTAATCCCAGCACTCGGGAGGCTGAGGCAGGAGGATTGTTGTGAGTTCGAGACCAGTCTGAGCTACAAAGTGAGCTTAAGGCCAGCCTGAACTACATAGTGAGACCCTGTCTCAAAAAGACAAAAAAAAAAATAAATAAAATAAATAAAACAAAACAAACAAACAAACAAACAAAAAAAAAACAGGCATAACATTGATATGTACCAAACTTGATTGTGTGACAGTGAAGTGAATTCATTTCTTATGATTATCAATGAGAATCATTGTGACAGAACTGTGGCTAGTATATATGGAACTAAACATTCAAAAACTGTCAGCTGATAACAGCTGCAGTTACTTATGACCATATTTGAAAGCTATCATCAATAACTACTGACTTAGTTTATTAGTGTGCCACTAGTATTTAATATTTATTGTCTTATTGATATTTTATTAAATCTTTTCACTAAAATTACATTTGATTTGAACAATACTATGAGTAAAATAATTATTCTGTATGAAAACTACAAAACATAGTTTTTTGTATGTTTAATACAGGGTCTCACTACACAAATAGGACTCAGTGATCCTCCCATTTTTAGCCTTCCAAGTGCTGGTATTATGGCACATACCCCCACGCCCACTCTCAGTCACCATCTCAGCTCCCTGGGGTAGGGCCGGCATGGCATGCTGGGGATCGAACCCCAGTCCCTGAGTCTGCCTAAGAAGGTGCTTTAGTCTGCTGAATTATCTAGCTGGTCTTTCTAGAAAACATGTATTTTTGAATTTGTCATAATTTTATTTTCTTGGGCTGGGGAGATAATTCAGTGGTCTAAGTGCCTACTTGGCAAAGTGCAAGGACCTGAATTTGATCCCTGCTATCACATGCCATGCCAGTCCTAGAACCCCGGGCATGCCATGCAGGCCCTGAAACAGGGCGTGCTGGTACATGTCTGTAATCCCAGTGCTGGGGAGGCTGAGACAGGAGGATCACTATGGGTGTAAACTGCATAGCAAGACCCTGTTTCAAATAAATAAATAAATAAAAATAAAAATTATTTATTTTCTTTGCAAAATTGAAAATCTAAGTGATGTGTATTTTTCAACTATCATTCCTAGCAAAATTTAATTCATTTTGACAAGTTAGATGTACATTTCTTATGCCGAACTAGGTGATTCTATTTTATTTTTTATTGAATAGTTTATTCTGGATTGTCAACCGATTTTATTTTCAATATACAGGGTAAGGTAGACATTGGAAAATACCAGAACTTGGGCCTTCGAGCTACTGATGGGAATGAGCTTATATAATAATCAGGCAGGTGGGAGAGCTTGAGAGTGAGGTTAGACAGTGTAGGTGTGAACAACAAGTGCTCTCCGTGGGTGTTCGTCTCTTTCAGGCGCTTGTTTTTTTCCCTAGCATGTGTTCTTAGTTCTGCCAACATTGCTGAGTGGCGGCCGCCATGTGGGCAGTTAATCACACACCTACCTGGCCTGTGAGCCACAGCTCCCTTGCAGGAGTCCCAGCACAGGCATTCTGCTCAGGCCTTGGTTTCCTGTCCTTACCACTCAATGTATGCTGTCTAGCAGTTCCCTCCTGTTTACCCTGGACCTTCCTCTGTGAATAACTGGTTTGTTAAAATATTTTGAACTTATCCACTTAAACACTGCTTCCCAGCAGACGGATAACCTCTCCAGGCAGTTCTGTCTTTCTCTCTGTCCCTCACCTGTCAGCCCAATACCTAGCACAGGATACGCTGAGCTTGTTAAAGGAACCCTTCTGCTCTTCAGCTTTTCTTCCTAGGTTTTTAATGGTTCCCTGTCTGTAGGTCACAAGAAGCAGGGATCTCAGAGAAGCAGCAGGTGTCTGGAACACAGTTTATTCTGCACAAGAACACCATGTCTCCAAAGTTTTAGGTTTCATCATGCTTTCTGATATAGGTTTATGTTTTCAATGACCACCAAGCTAAATCACCTTTCCCTCAAGGGCTTCAAGTAAGATTCATACTCAGGGAACATTTGGGCGTGTGAATGGGAGGAGGTTCTCAGGACAGCTGAGTGAGAGAGGCTCAGCTCTGGCATGGCTGGCGTGCACCATTGGCTCACTCCTTCTCATGCACATCCCAGCAAGGCCCTTTCTCTGCTTAGTCATCTACAAAATTCCGATTTATTTTCTGCGTCCATCTCAAACTTACCCATCTGACTCACACTGACCTCATGCCACTCCAACCAGCCTGTGGGGTCACAGTTCATTAGACTTCTTGTTTGTTTGTCTGTTCATTTCTTTTTATGTTTAGCTACTTTTAAAGCAAGTAAGAAGGGTTATTTTCCCTCTCTATTGTCCACATCAGTGTAGGGTGAGTACCAGGTTAATCAAAGACCAACATCGATCATTCTCCTGGACTGACTTTGTACAACAACACACTCACTAGCTTACCAAACATGAATTGAGTGTTTCTGGTGTAAAGTCGCTATGTATAAGGTTTTTAACAATAATTCTAGAGATAATTATGGCCATTTCTGAGAAACCAAGTTTCTCATAAGGAAGCTTATTTCATATTTGGGTAAGTATGGAACAGTGCAGAATAAATTTAAATCTCTCCCATACATAGCACTTTGATAGCATCTAATTTAATTTTTTTAAATGGGGGCTGGGGAGACAACTAGGCAGTCTAGGCACCTGCCTGGCAAGCACAAGGCCCTGGTTCTACCCACAGTACTGCATACTCTGTGAGGAGGATTACTATGAGTCTGAGCTGCATAGCGAGATCCTATGCCAAATAAATAAATAAACAATTTTTTAAAAAATGGCTTTCACAGTGAGCTGACATCTTCCTCCTCACCTTTTTCCCTTTTTTAAATTAATTTTATTGGGAAACAAATAGCAATGAGACAGTTTCAAAACTGATTAGAAGGACAGCTTCAATAATTATGATATTGCACATCTTTTTTCCTATGGCCTACTTCTTCAGGGAAACTCCATGTTCTCCTGAAACTTCTCTATTTCAATTTTACTTTTCCTGAACACATTGAAATGGCCACGATCTCTTTTCAACTGAATGTATTAGTTAACACTGAATTCTACTGAAACAAGTGTAGATTTTCAGTTACTAGGTGCACTTTAACAGACTAGTGTCTTAAGTGGCTACAGGCAGGGCCTAGTTTCCTACTCCATCCACCCAATCTCAGGTGTTTTCCCAAAGTCAATCAAATCTAAACTATTCCTTTATTATCAAAATAGGACCAACAAAATTGCAATGCAGTCCCTCTTTGGAATATGTGGAACTCAAGGTAAAGTACAGTTTCTACTTGTATTGGTAGACTCCAGCTTTGGAACATTGGCACTGTCTACTCGGACAGACATGAATCAGAAAGGTAACACAAAATACTTAGTACCTTGTGCTACTGTTTGTCAGAGTAGAATAATGGGTCCCAAGTGCCTTCTGAGTTCACAGTGTTAAGCAGTGGATTGTAGCACTGAAGATAACAGGACAGATTTGTGAGTTGGCATTCCAGGAAAACAGACTGCTATTCATCATATGAAAGACTTTTTGATGAAGTGTATCTTTTGTTAGGACAACTTTCCTGTTGGATTTCCTATCTATTCACCTTTTTAAAAATTTTGAGATCTTACTACATAGTTCAGCCTAACCTTAAGTTCACTCTGTAGTCCAGGTTGGTCTCAACTTTGCAGCAATTCTCCTGCCTCAGCCTCCTGAATGCTGAGATCACAGGCTTGTGCCACCACAACAGACTCCATTCATAGTTTGACCTGACACATGTAGCAGGCATAGAACTATCCAGAACATTTCCTAATTTACTTCTAGAAGTTTGAAGATTAGAAGCTGCATCTGTCAGGTCTGAAGAAGAAAAGTAACATATGAACTCACCAGCCGGTACCTAAAAATGATTGGATAGTGAACACCCACGTAGGAATGAAAATGTGTCAGCTCTCCTGCTAAGAGAGATGAACCTCATCCTACGGACAAGATTCTTGATGTCTGTGACTTGGCTTACCTACATGTCAGGTAGTTATAAAAAGGAGTGATTCTCCCTCACTACTTGATAGCAAATTAAAATTAGAAGAATCACCAAAACTGAAAAGGAAAACTGAGAGAAATCACCTAGTATTTTAAAAAGGAAAAGGAATTAATGAAGCATCTGGCAGTAGTAAGCAATCATGAATCAATGAACAGAGAAAATCAATGAATGAAAATTGAACAATCTTTCCTCTGACAGACTTTCTCTACTTTATGCACCTTGTTATTTCATTAATTTCTATTAATTTAAATAATAGTGTCATGTACATGTACCAACAATGAAAGTAGTCATTATGCATTATAAAAATGCACAAAAATAGTTACTGGACACATT
>PVKA01015123.1:0-24406 GCA_004027165.1 Ctenomys sociabilis
GATTCATTTTGTCTCATAGTTTCAGACCATGCTCTCTTTGGCCTGCTCTTCTGGGCATGTTGAGAGGCAGCACATTGTGGTGGCAGCTTGGGACACAGAGTAGCTACTTACCCTACCGCTGTGGAGGGCAATGAGAAGGAGGAAAGAGCTGGACTCGTTCTGCAAGGGCACGCTCCTGCTCACCTAAAACCTGCCATGCCCCACCTATGAAAGTTCTACTACCTCTGCATAGTGCTACACAGAAAACCACTCTTTGAACCAATTACTGGCCTAATTGTTTAAATACAGGATGACAAAAAGTGCATTTTTGTTCATTCTTATGATTGAATATGACAGGAAATATAAAATGAGAATTTTATCAAATTTATTCAATAATTTTTCTGTGTATGATATATCTTAAAACATCCAATGCATAATACAATGTCACAATGCGGACAGTAGTGTCTAGTCTCTTTCTGATTCCTTTTTGCTTTATTGAATCACTTTAAACAGCATACTTTAAACTGTCCCATTGACCTTTCCTTGTATTCCCTCAATGGGTGGCATAATTTCGATAAAATGCCTGTCAGTAAACACAATGGCAAAGATGTTGATGATGGATGTCCTGACTGGTGTTTCACTGCCCTGTATTTTTCAATTATTTGGTCTATTAGACCTAATCAAAATTATAAATGACTTTTCTTTTGAGGCAGGGTCTTGCTACGTAGTCCAGCTGGCCTTGAGCTGGTGGTGATCAGCTCTTGCCTCAGCCCCCCAAGTGCTGGGATTGCGGGGATGTGTCATCATCCCCACCCTTGTAAATTGCTTTGTGAATCCTCCTATTTTGAATAAGTAACAAACAAGATTCACATTTTTGGTCCAAGAGGTGCATGAATATTTTATGATAATGTTTTTCCTTGCTTTTTGATTATAGGATAGCTTGTTAGATGTTGGTCAACCTTGTCAATACCATCCGCAGAATTATTATAATCATTGACCACTATTAGTATATATTTAATTTCATTTTTTCTTCCAAGTCCTATCACTTCTGTATTATGAATAGTTGATAACAAGGCGATGTCTTTTTTGGTCCTTTCATCTTATAACAGACTTTCCTTCTCTGCGCTACTAACATTTTCCAAGTTTTCCTTTGCCAATTTTCTTTCTGCAGATCTTTTGGCATTTTCTTCCTATTTGGACTCAGTGTCCAAACTATGCTTACTTTGTATTGTAAAAAAAAAAAAAGACTTCCTGAAAAAAATACAAAAATTATGTTTAGTATTTATGCTAAGAGTTTTTATAGATTATAGGACAAAATTATTTTATTTTTCACAAATAGAATACGCACAAGTTAGTAAAAAAAAACTAGTATTTATTGTTAAATTTCATTAAAAACAAATATCAAAGGTGAACACAATTTCTAAATTTAAAGGTCTGCAAAAATAGTATAATATAATAAATACATATAAGTGTATCTTGTGCAAACAACACTCAAGTGGATGAAATTACATCTGCCAGAGCAATGTTCAGGATAATTGGTACAGAAACAAACACGCTTCCTGAGTCATATTTGGGTTAAACAGCTGAGTGGTTAATGCACAGGTTTTTGGGGAAAGGGATGATCCAGATCCAAAGTGTGGCACTATGGACAACTATTCTACTTAGGAATAATGGAACTGGGCTGATATGCAGAGTCCCATGGGTTACCTCCACAAGCCTTAGTATTGGCACTGATGAAATTATAAGGCATTAAAAATATCTCAAGGAAATATGACACCATAATGAAAGATAGAATGCCTGGCTATATTTAAAGTTATTTTGTCTGCTACTTAGAAGAAAACACAGTATGATGATATCTTGGATATAATATCAAAAGCATGGGCAAAATAAGCAAAAAGAGACAGGTGAGATTATGTTAAATTAAAAACCTGATTTAGCAAAGGACATAAATAAGCATTTCTCCAAAGAAGACACACAAATATTCAATAGGTAATGAAAAAATGCTCAGTATTACAGTGCTTAGGGAAATGCAAATCAAAACCACACAGTGATACCACTTCACCTGTGTTAGAATGACTATTACTTTAAAAAAGGGCAAAGTGCTGCCCATATGGTGGAGAAAAGGAAACATTTTATACTGTCAGTAGGGATATGAATTGATGTATCCCATGTGGAAATCAATGCAGAGTTCCCCATCAAAAATTTAAAAAAGAACTTGGTTAGGTCCAGCAGTGTCACTTCTGGATATATATCCAGAGGAAATGCAATCAGCAAATCAAAAGGGAACTTGCACTCTTATGTTTCTTATGTTCATTGCAGTGTTCTCCACACGAGCCAATATGTGGCTGAATCAGTGAAGCATCCATCAAAAGATGAATGGATAAAGACAATGCAGAACACACACACACCATAGAATGTTACCCAACCTTAAAATGAAGAGAATCCTGCCATTTGAGACAAAATGAATGGACTTGGATACAACTAAGCCAAGTGGGATAAACCAGGCACAGAAAGATAAACATTGCATGACCTTACTTACAGTGGAATATACCCGTTCACACATAGAAGTAGAGAGCAGAACAGTGATTGTGAGGCACTCAGAGGAGAGAGAAATGGGGAGAAGTTGATGGAAAGAGTACACCACTTGAGTTATCCAAAATAAATATAGATATCAACCACACAATGTCTGTACAGGATCTGTAAAATTTTCTAAGACAGTTGGTCTTATGTTAAGTATTATTACAAATGGAGAAGAACAGAAGGAAAGTAGGAACATTCCAGAGATGACAATGAGTCGGTGGCATTGATGATGGTGATGTTTTCATGGTACATATTTATTGCCAAGTACATCAAGTTTTACACATTAAATATCTATAGCCTTTTATAATGTCAATAATACAAAACATATGTTCCTCAAGCATTTTCCCCAAGCATGGTTTTTTAAAATTCTGTCCTAATTTCTTCTTGTGGCTGAGATTGGAAGTGCATCCATTTGAAGTGTGTTAGGTCCTTTACCTCTTTCCTTTGGATCCCCACCCTGTCCACACGGTCCCTCCTTACAGCCTCTGTGTTCCAACGTGGCTTCTTGGATCTGCTTCTGTCCTCCTCACCCTGCTCTACCCTGGCTTCCCTTTCCCTTTTCCTCTTTCTGGCTCTCATCTCCCACCCAAGAACCAGTGTGTGCTGGAAAGTATGTAACAACTGGCTGGGAAGGTGGATGATTCATAGCATTTGCCAACTTCTGTAGTGTGACCACTCCCATGATGGGAGTATTTCAAACGAGTTTACTGAGTCACAGAATTCCTCAGCATTTCACAACCAGCCCTGTGGAAGGGTAAGAGGCATCTCGCACGTCATTGACCAAATCCTGCCTTGGCTGTGCACTTGCTCGCCCCTGTCTGCTCTGAAGCTTCTCCAAGTATACTCTCACTGTTTATACTTCTTACCCTTGCACTCTGCCCTTAGATATTTGAAATCTTGGTTTTACCTCTTCAAAATCATTAGTCATCTTTTTGTTATTACAAAGAAGTTATACAAGATCCAAAAGCAACAGCAATCATGGGGGAAAAAAGATATATGTGTACAGGAGACACTATCCAGGAGCACTGAGTGGCCTGCACTCCGGCCTGGCATTTCTCCAGCTCTTCTGCCCCACTGGTCATGAGCCACCTTCCCTTCTGCCCAGTTCTCCCCTTCTTTGGCTTCCACAATGCACTCTGCCATCCTCCTGTCCTTCTGATTACAACTTCCTCCCTCATCCCTTCCCAGGTTTTTCTTCTTCCACTCCCACAGTGTCCCCAGAGCTCTGTCCTCACACCCTTTTTCTCATTCTCATCTCTATTAAGTACCTCACAAACTTGTCTACATGGTAGAGGAGGGCTCTCTCCTCTGACCTCCTGCTTCTTAGTTGTTTGCAAGTCCTTTCTACCACTAATTAGGAATAATCTGTGCCAAGGTTTTTAAGGGTGTCCCTCACCAAATTCAGATGTTTGGACCCTGATCTCCAATGTAAGAATATTGAGAGGTGGGACCCTTAACATATGATTAGGTTGAAGGCTGTCTCCTCATGAATAGGTTACTGTCACCACGGTGAGATGAGTGATCACAAAAATAGTTTTATGATAAAAAGATGAGCTTGCTCTTGCTCCCCTCACCTTTCTCTCTCCTCTCCTCCCCACTCTATCTTCCTATGTATATTACCATGAGATGCCTTCAACCCACATGAAAACTCAGCAGGAAGCCCTCACCAAATGCAGACCCTCTATCTTTACTCCTTAGCTTCCAGAACCATGAGCCAAATACATTTCTGTGCAGCACAAATTACCCAACCTTGCATGTTCTGTTACAGTAGCATAAAGTAAGAGCAGAATGGCGTCTAGAACTGACTACCAGCTTCAGGTTTATCTTCCCTGCTGTCTTTATTTTTCTGATGCATGGTATAGGGGCCACAAGGAGGCCACTAGTCTAGTGGATGTGGGTTCCTCTGTGTTCTTCACCACACATTCAACTAGTTATATCCCTGGGCTCCCATTTATTCTATCTCCAAGCCTATACTTTGACCATCATTAGTTAGAGTCATACCTTCTGATTTGTAAAGGTGCTCAGAGTCACCCTCCAGTTGCGAAGAAATACAGCTGGAAGATTTATACTTACTGAGGCTTCCAGACACCTCTGAATTACTTTAGGCTTCCCTAAGCCCATCTTGTGAGGCCCTCAGTGACACAGCTCCTTGTTACCTCCCAACATTACTTGTCACTGCCAGTATTAACCTGTCTAGGGTCTTGACCCATGTATATTTGGGATGTCTTACTCTTTGCACATATCCAATCTGATCATCATCAAAGCCAAGTTTGAATACTACCTCTCTCATGAACTGTTTTTGGTTTCTGTTTTTGTTTGTTTGTTTAAGTACTAAGGCTGGATCCAGTGCCTTCACACTGAAGGCTACATTCCTAGCCCTTTTTTATTTTTATTATTTGAAACAGGGCCTTGTTAAGTCATTAAATTGTCCAGGCTGGGTGCAAACTGGCAGTCCTCCTGCTTCAGGCTTTCAGAGAGCTGGGGTTACAGGGATGCACCACCAGCCCCGAATCCACAAGCTTTCCCCAGAGGGCTAAATTATTGCATCTCGGCACTCACAGGATACTTTCTTGTGACACCTTTTTCTGCGTTGTGTAACAGCAATCTGTGGAAGAAATGAGGCAAATGAATATTCATTAGGTCCAGCACTGCCCTAGAACTCCTCATTAGCTTCTTAGCATTTGAGTTACTCTGAGCAATGAGCGGTGCGGCTTCTTGTTACAGAAGAGGAGCAGCAGCTCGGAGTGATACCCGCACGCGGCGCCTCTTGTCCGCACCCACGCTCTTTCTGCGCCATTGCTTGTGTGCCTGTCCTCCCCTCTGGGTGCTGACGCATTTGGGAGGGAGGAATTTATTTCTCATCTTCATTTACCCAACACCCCCAGAGTTTTGCAGACAGTGAGCGGAGGACTGCATGAGGGATGGATCTATCGATGAATTGGTGTTCCCAGCTGTGCCGAGGACAGCAGTTGTAGAAGTTGAGTTACACGTGCTATAAACATCTCACCACCCCTTCACATTTCCTTGCTTTTTCTCCCTTGCTCTTTGTGTCCTACTTCTGTGGCTCTTGGACTAGCAAGCTCTGTGGAGCCAGAGATGGAATCTGTGGGGCTCTTTTGTCCAAGTGTAACAGTCAACAAATGATTTTTGGTGATGAAAATAGGTTGTTTTCCAGGATGATTTATTACTGCTTCTTAGACCAATTCCACTGGCACTCTCTTTTAATGGCTAGAAACTACCTGTAGCATCCACTATGACATCACCTATGAAAATTATTTGGTCCAGAGACCTCTGGTATGCTTTCACCCATTCTCCTGTAGTTGGTGGTCCAGTGCACTCATTCTACACAGGCACAGGGCTCTCCTGCCAGCCACACCATGGCCTTGGGCTACAGCTGCCTTATCTTGTAACGGATCTGATAATCTACTGGGACTAGACAGCTGTTCACGGGCAATCACTCCCATGAAATAGCTTGACACAGTAATTTTACTAAGAAAGATAACTATAACGGTACTCAGGCTCCACAGTTCTGGCTGAAAAGATATTTAAAATGAAGGAGACTTTTCTGATGTTCAGGTGGCTGAATCCAGTGGCCTGGATGGGTGGCCTAACACACCACACCACTCCTGCACTCCCCACAGGACTTGCAGCCAGGAAGTGCCTGGCGACATCACTGATCCCATTCACTATCTGATGCACAGCATGACTCACGGGCAGGGCTGATGAAACTAATATAATTTTGCAAATACAATTGTGACCCCCCCAGGAGTAAGAGTGATGCCCCTTGGGGGCTGGGCTTTTCTCTGGGCTAAGGGCCTGGTGACCATAGCTGACCCAGGCACTCCAAATACAAGCTTTTCTGACTCCCAGGCTATCAGTGTTGCCCTTGACAGAATGCTATGCTTCTGGGTCTCAGTGACACTGCTGAACCTGCATGGAAGCCAGAGGAGGGAAAGAGTGAGCTCTGACTGCTGAGAGCAGGGCACCAGAGCAACTGTAGAGCCCCTGTGTGCATGTGGGCTGAGGGCAGCACATTCTCCCTCCACGCAGACCACTAGGCCCCTGCATTTATGTTTGCCTTTCCAAATGCATCAGAGTCTCTGATTCCTGTGGTGCTGTTTTGATAAGAGGAAAGCCTTATTTTCCTCCCAGTTCATGCATAAATCCAACCAAGGCTCCAGCTTCGCAGTGGGTGGATTTCATGGACATCAGTGGTTTTGAGCAGCTGTTGTGGGATTTCTGAGTTCTGAACGCTGTGCTCCAGGGACATTTAAGCTCTTGGATGCTTTCTCTGGCTATCTTCATTCTGTTCCAATATGTAGGTTATCTCAGCTCTTACTGTAACTGCTCTGGGTTGTTCTGTAAACAGTTGCCCATTTTAATCTAGTGCTAATTAGATGTGTTCTAGCTTATCTACATATCTTCATCTTCACCTCATCAGTGTATCATGAGATGAAATTAACACTAGGAAGTAAAATTGCCCTCCTGTGACTATAGATAATGCTGATTATTATTGGACTCTTTGAATGTGAGAAGTGCTTCAATTTGTATCAAGGTAATATATTAAAAAAGATGGCACATGCCTCTGATAGAAAGGTTAAGAATCACTGATACATGTAAGGCACTACACAGAAGTACAAAAATAAATAGATAAAATTTTATATATGTAACTTATTTATGTATTATGCATATAAATACAGAGATGTCCATCTCAAGTACATACACAATATGGAAATTAAAACTTTTTCTTTAAGAAGGAGAAAAACCAAGGCCAGACACCATGCCAGAAGGGGACTGGCTGACCTTCCGAAGGATGTGAGGTCTGGCCTCCCATACAGGCAAAACGACAATTATTTAGCCGTGTGCTGGCTGCTGGCCTGACATCACAGATTTATCTCAGGCCTCTCTGTGTCACAGAGGGGAACAGATGTTCACAGCTGCTCCCCGGCCCTCTGCAGATGCAGGCCAGGCCAAGGGTATGCTCACAGAAGGCCATGTTGACTTCCCTCAGAGACATGCTGGAATGCGGCCTGACAGGCCTGCTCCTGCATTTGCCCCCTAGCTACCACGCCAGGGAGGAATCCCCAACAGAGGCAACACCCTGGAATCCAAGAACAGCCCTGCTTTTGGGCTGGTGGATGAGGCATGATGAAACTTTCCCTTTAAATTGTATAATGTTGTGAACAGCTTCTTGATCTCTTGGAATTATGAAAAGTATATATGCAATTTTCACGTTAGAGGAAAAAGCTTCAAATCCAGTGGACCTCAGAGGCTCAACTCAAGACCAAGTGCCCCATGTGATAGGATCAAATTGCCAGGAGTACAGACCCCTTTCCTGTGTTCTGAAAACAAACTGATATACAGCTGGATTTGGGAACATTAGCCTAATGTAACCCTCATTGATGTAGAAATCCCTTTATAGTATTCCTGAGCCAGAGTTTTAACAACAATCATTTATTTCTCTGCAAAACTGTCACAGAGAAATATTTATCCACCTTCCCTGGTTTACTCAGGGGCACAAAAGACCAGAGCTCTGAATTCAAAGGGGTGGGAGAACAGCCAGGGTAAGGAGCCAATGAGTGTGTCTGTAGTTCATGTGTGTGCATACCTGTGTTTGCACATGTGTATGTGTGTGTGTTGGGCTTGCAGATGCTGCAGGCACTGGTTGGAGTAGTCATGAGGTAAACGGAAAACTCACACAGATCAAATACAGGTTAGGCACAGCCAGTCCAGAAGCCCTGAAGCACCAAGGAAGCAGAGAGTAGGGCAGGACTGAAAGGACTGTTGTGCAAAACCACCAATCCCCATGCAGGACCAGCTTCACCAAGGGATTCCATCAGCCATGTGACTGGTGGAGAAGGCTTCAGCCTAGGAAGGTGAGACGGGATTCAGGCTCAGTCACCAGCTAACCTTAGGAAAACCTTGAAATACCCAGAAGACTTGAGCAAAAGGAAGCTAACCAGTCCTTTTGTAAGTGCAAAAAAGAAAGCTGCTAGCCAGAGATTCATAGTAGAACCTGAGACCCTTAACCCAGAACTATAGAAGCAGATCTTGGCTTTAGATCCCATTGAATTTTGGAGATGTCATCAACCAGACTCCCCCATGGTAAGGAGGGCCAGAGAACTGCCAGAGGGAAGTCCTGTTGTTCATGTATCATGAGATGAAATTAACACTAGGAAGTAAAATTGCTCTACTGTGACTATAGATAACGCTGAAATCTGTAGCTCCAGGATACAGCAGGTCTTGAATCTTGGTACTCCAACTGCTTCTCAGCTTTCCTAGTTTCTGGACTCTTCAGTTCCTTATTTCGGTACCTTCAATTCACAAAGTTCAAATTCCAGAAGCAGTTTGATCTCTGTGAGTGGAGCAGAACAAATGCCTTATTTGTCCTGGGCATAGTTATACCATAGTAGTCTCTAAAACGGCTCATTCAGCCTCTCAGGCCTTTCCTCAAATTGTTTTGTGGTGAATTTGCAGGCATCTGAACCCATTAAAATCTTTCACAAAACTTTTTTTGAGGTAATAAGCAAAATATATTTACTGAGGGAAAGAAAGCTCCTGTCCAAGAAAGGGACAGCAGGGGAGCCTGAGCAGGTTGTCCCTGCACAAAAATTTCTTTAGGTGTTTCCCCTGTAAGATTTTTCTTTTAGCTTTGAATAGCTTTCTAAGATATACGATGAAAACAATACTTAAATTTAAAAAAATTATTATAGTAAGAGACACATTAATATCATTCCCCCTCAAAATACTCCCTCTTGCCTTAGACACAGTTATCCCATTGTTCTTGCCACTTTCTGAAGCAGTTTTGGAAATCTTCTTTCATGAGTGTCTTTAGTTGTACTGTCTCAACTTCTTCAATCAGTTCAAAATATCTCACATGCCACGCCGGCCCCACCCTCAGGCTGGGCTGAGCCAGCCAAAAAATAAAAAAGTCAAAATATTTATAGTGATTTCTGTTGAATAAAAATATTGTGATATTATGATGAATTATATACAAATATATAATCCATGCCCACTGATTAGCTGGATCTGGTATTGTGCAACTTCTAGCTCATTCTCAAAGTCAGAATGTGACCACAGAAGGTAGACCTTTTGAGTGGTCTCAGGACACTGAAGTGTGCCACAGCAGCACAACTAAAGATATTCATGAAAGAAGACTCCTAGATCCACTTTGGAAAGTTGCAAGAAAGATAAGATAAGCATATTTGAAGCAAGGGGGAAGGGTTTTGAGAATCAATGGTAATATGTTTCTACTGTAATAATTTTTAAAATTGAAACATTCACCATATCTTCTGATCATAAACCACAGACTTTCATGATATTTCTGGATCGTGATCCATAGCTACTGTTGATGACACAAGCTGATGACATTGACAGATTTCATCAACATGATTTGATGTCTTCATCTAAGTCTTAAGATTTTGCACAGCATTGAACTGATGTATCATAATTCTACTGGTGATTTCTGCTGGTCTTCTCTCTTTAATTTTTTTGACCAGTTGTGTATGTTTCAAATTATTTGTTCAGAAATCTGAACAAATAATTTGAAGACAACAATATACAAAATAACAACTGCTGTCAAATTCCTATCATTTTGTTTAGTGAAATTCTGTATTTCTAATTTTTCGTTCACTTTAAAAAACAAAAAAATAAATCTACCTTATAAAAACCAAGTACTTCTTTACAAAGCTGTCTAACTCATCAGGCCAAGTTTCTCTACGGCAAGGGCCACGCTTCACTCATTTTTGTTAGTCTTGTCTAGCACAGTACAATATGTATGCAAAGAAGACAGCATGACTGATTCTTTTTCTGGTCAGAATTTCTACAACTTGTCTACAGAGATTAGTATTAAAAAGACTGAAATCTTCTGGACAAAATTAAGCTATACTCTTTTATGTTGCATTTCTACCTATCAGAAGTTTTAACAAAATAGGAAACTAATTGGATGCAATTAGTTTTATTTAATTAATTTGTTTATTTATTTATTTTTGCAGTACAGGGGATTGAACTCAGGACCCTGCACTTGCCAGGCAAGTGCTTTTTCTACTGAGCTATCTCCCTAGCCCTAAGTTAGTATTTTTTGTTGCTTTTTAAAATATTCTATTTTATTTTATTTAAGAACAAATAGCAATGAGACAGTTTCAAATCAAATCAGCAGGACAGATTCAATAATTGATACATTGCGTACTGTTTTCATAGTGGTTTGTTGTCATACAAGGTGCATACATGATATTCTACTTACAAACACTAGTAGAGCAGATACCTCTAATCAATGAATTAAGAGAATGTAGCTGTATACTTATCTTATTTTTTAAAGCTGAATTATAGTACAGTTTCAATAATTAATACTTTCTATCTTGTTATCTTCCTAGAGGCTGTCCATAGTATAAGAAGCCGACATAATCTCCTGTCCTGTCCAACCACTATTAGTGCAAATCTTGCTTCTCGGAGAATTATGCAGAAGTACTGCATATTTCTCCTAACTGTACTGTTTATACAAATACAGCACAGTTCTTCCTTTGTATTCCCCTTTTTTTTTGTTTAGCCCTGTCAAAGATGGGCACTCCATTGTCATTCAACCATTATAGATGTCTGAACTCAGCGACACAATCCAACACAGTCCAGTAGTCCACAATGATAGTGAGCTATCCACAGAAGTTGTTGACTAGAGCCATTTACCGCTCAACATATTATTATGGCCTCATAATATGACCCTGCACCTCACTCTGTAGATCCTTTGTCTGTGTCAGCCATGTGGATGAGTCATGGCCATTGCTTAACCAGTTTGCTCTCTGTGAGAGCCTGAGAGAAAGTTTTCTCTCCATGTGACTCTCCTTAGGCACAGTATAGATCATCGATCCCTAAGTTAGTTTTATGTATTTATTCATTACTCTTTTTTGATTTTCATTTTAAAGCAATGAGAAAAAACATTAAAATGATATAGAATTTCAAAGGAAGGTGATAGGGAATCAATAATGGTTGTTCTATTGCACATTGCTATCTTCAAAGTAGTTGTTCAGATTATCAGATATAGACATGTAAGATTGATCAAACAATCAAACATTAACTGTTTCTTGCAATAAATCAATAGAAATTACTTGTGCAATTATCTTAATTATCATGTGTGTGTGTATATATATATATATATATATATATATATTTTTTTTTTTTTTTTTTTTTTTTTGGTTGTACAGTTTTTATTTATAATCAGACATAATCTGCCTCTATAAATTTTACCTGTCCTCTGGGAGAAATCATGAAATCTAAGCTGATCATTATCCCTGTGATGTTTCTTCAACCCCTAGTCCAACCTCAGTGCTACATAGCAGGGATGTTTATTAAACACTTATGAACATTTGGTTTGACACTAGAAAAACAATGTGTCTCACAAGACTTACAGCTAAGTGATGCACTCGTAATGACTCAGACAAAAAATGATTATGTACACTTTCAAACAACTGTGTCACACGATAAGTAGTCATTACTATTTACACAATTGTTCAGTATAGTTGCTCCTTTACAAATGGCCATGAGGTGATTTTTTTCTGAATAATGAAGAAGAGGAGCTATTTTTGATGAAATTCTAAATCGGAGGAAGAAGGAGAAACCATCAAGGAGTCTGTGTTCTTTGACTCTCCCACGTTCAATCATAGAAAGATAATGATGGGAGGACAGCGCTGTGCGGTGGTGGCCGAGTGGGCAGAAGCTGCCCTCCACGCGGCCTCTGCCTGCTCTTGGAGCTGGAGCCTGGCTCCTGGCGGCTGGGGCAGCTGAGCACAGAGGAGCGGCCTTTGGTTTGCTCCTTAGAGATGAAGATCTGGAGGCCAAGTCAAGGTTGCACAGCTTGTCACTGGCAGCGCTGGAAACAGATTCTAGGTCTCAAAAGACTATCAAATCCTGTGTTGTGCAATAGTTTAAAAAAATTAGTATTTTCTGTTTCAGTCTTAACTCCCAGAAAGCTCTCAGTAAATCTTGACTTGTTATAAAATGAAGTGATTTCCTCAAGGGAAATGGGAGGGCAGAGCAAGAGGGATGAGGAAGATGAAATATGTGACAGTGTGGTCTGGGAAGGTCTCAGCAGGCTGTGCAGTCACCTGAGGTGTGCAAGGGGAAAGGCAGCCACACAGCTGCCAACAGGGTCTCCAGACAGACCACCACTGGCCTGAGGTAGGACCTGTCTACTTATTTAAGAAGGCGGAGTGGCAGCACAAAGAATCAGAATCTATCCTGTTAAAAACTGGATTTCCTGAGCACCTGCTAATGTCCCCTTTAGTCCAAACAGACTGCTCCAGGCTGGCATAAGAATGCTGTTAGGAGTCTAGGGGGAAAGAGGGCAGTGGCCCACACTGGGAGGCCTTGAAGGGGCATTTTGATGACTTGGCATCAGGCCATCAGCTGTGAGTTTGTTCATGGATTACAGACATACTTACCAAATATTTATTATATAACTATGATGAAAACATTCCCATTCCTAACCACACATGATATTGTTCTGATGGAAAATGTGAATTAAGTGGACATGTCTTGCTTGACCAATGGCCAGGAAGGAGTAGGCCAGCCCAAGGGAGAGGTGGAGCTTCCCAGGCATTGCACCCCCTGGGGCACATCCTCATACCATTCTTAGAAGGTTCTACGTATCCAGGGAGGGTGAGGAGGAGGGGTTACTGGAAGAGTGGAGGAAGGTCAGCAGGAGCTTGGTCATGCGGGGACTCCACACATAGGACCATATTCTAAACAGAATGGAAGTCACTGAGCAGATGTCACTGGGGCAGCAGGACCTGATTGCTCTCTCTGGTGGCATAAGGAGAATAGACCAGCCAGCCATACAGCATGGGCAGCAGGATCCCTGGGGAACTGTGGTGCCCGACCTGGGGTGCATTTGTGGATGGAGACTGGAACACATTCTGGATAAGAAGTTCTATGTGCAGGTATGAGGGGAGGAAGAGAACGAATTTGGAGATAGTAGAAGCAAGGTCACCTGCACACCCTGCATCACACTTCTGCTCTTCCAAGCCCTCAGGCCCAGCTCAGATTTCCTGGAAGCCAAGCCTGAGATAAGAATTCTGATAAAGAGCACAGCTTACTGAGGGTTAGCTCTCAGACAAAGGCATCAAGGGAGGAGCTTCCTAGGTTGCAGTCATCAGTAGGGGCTTTGGGCAAGAAGTGCACCCAGATTTTTCTCCACCTGGAACAAAGCAGCCAAAGTTTCCTACCTCTTGTTAGTCACTAGCTGTCATGCCCCACCAAGAAAGGATCTCATTCTGCTGTCACAATTCTGATAAGGGAACACCTGTGAGCCCTACAAGCCAATATTCCTAGTGCTTGGAGGCAGAGGGACAGGAGTTCAAGCTCACAAGCTTTTCCTGCCTCCCACAGGCTAGGAGACCATTTCTGTACAGAGACTTACTGTGATAAACTGGCTCACACTGTGAAGCCTGCAATGTGCCCCTGTGCACTGGAGATTCAGGGAAGCTGCTCTAGTCAAGACTGAAGGCCTCAGGGAAAGGCCAGGCTGCAGGGAGGAGAAGGTGAGATGAACTGGCCCAGCTCAAGCACAGGGGCAGAAATGCAGGTGTGAATCCCTTCCCCACCCAAGTTCTGCTCTGGCCTACAGAGGACTGGATGGATCCCACCCACACTGGAGAGGCCGAGGTAATCATCTGCCCAGTGCCACTCTCCCCAGGGACACCCTCCCTCATGACAAGAGCTCTACCAGGTAGCAGGGCTCTCCTAATGATCATGTTGACATGGTTCACTGTCTCGCAGATAACCACACTCAGGGGAGAGGCTAGTGAAGAGTGAAGCACTTTCAATGTGAACTTAGGCTTCACGTGCCAGTGAGTGATTTTTTTAATTTTTAAGATTTATTTTATTTTGACTTTCCCAGCTTTACTGAGAAATTATGGACAAGTAAAAATTTCATTTAAACATGTGATGTGATGATTCCATACATGTACATACACTGTGAAGTAGTATCCATAAGAGCGAATTCCTTCATCACTTCACAAGGGGTGTGTGTGTGTGTGTGTGTGTGTGTGTGTGTGTTAGGCTGAGGGTGAGGGATTTGAAAATTCTGGCTCTGGGAAACAGGAATTTGTTCCATTTTTTTTTTTTTTTAATTTCTTGATTATGTTCAAATCAGCTGCTGTTTGGGTCCTGGATAGATTGTCCTTGTTTCCTGCAGGGATGTTGGGGCAAGTTGGGTCCATGTTTGTTTGGACCATGGAAGTGACATTCATTGAAACCCACACAAATGACCCCCCTAAGAGTGCAAGGCGGCACTGCCTGCTCAGCCCTGCACAGAGACCTGAGTGGCCACTAAAGACACACATACCAGTATCGTCTTCAGGCTCTTCCAGACCGGTGGGGTTTCTGCTGACCAACCGGAAGTGCCGCTGGCAGGACCCGCAGGAAGGGCTGCTGAGCATGGCTCCCACCCAGCTGAGCCTAGGGGAAGATGCAGCAGTGCCAAACACACACCACACAGGGCCCGAGAGCCTCAGCGAGCCCTGTGCCTGCCTGACTTCCTGCCACAGCCTTTCAGTGAGGTGGAGGCCTGACCCCCAGCTGACCGTGGCTTTTCCACAGCACTGTTGGGCTGAGTTGAAGGGTCCATGGGAACACATATGGGTTCTTCTCTCAAAAGCAGGCCCTTCAAACTGCTGGAAAAACAAAGAAGCCCAAGCTCAGTGACAGAAGCGCCTGTCTGGTAAGCGCAAGGTCCTGAGTTCAACTCCTGATACCTAAATAAATAAATAAATAAATAACCAAGCCCTACAGGACAAGTGGTGGTTTGTGAGGCTCCTGTGGATAAAGGGCAAAAAGGCCTGGAGGAGAAGGACACAGCCTCAGGTTGGCGGGAGAATGGGCCTTGCCTCACTCCAGGCTCTGCCCACACAGTAAGTAAGGAGGGAGATGGAAGCCCTGGCTCTGGAGTCAGGAAGACCAGACGCAAATCCGGGTCTTCAGTCTAGCAACCCCTTCACTGGGCATGCTTCCAAAGGAAAGGCAATCAGCATATCCAAGAAATCTCTGCACCTCTACATTCACTGTAATATTCACAATAGCTGGGATAGGAAATCCATGTAAGTGTTCATCAGCGGACACATGGACAAAGAAAACATGGTGTCAAAGAAAACAAACAAAGGAATATTATGCTGTCTTTAAAAAAAAAAGAAAACCTTGTCACTTGACATGGACTCCAGCTCCAGCCCTTTTTGCTTTTTTTTTGTGTGTGTGCAACTGGGGATTGAAGTCAGCCCTTGCACTTGCCAGGGAAGTGCTTATTCCACTGAGCCATCTCCTTAGCCCCCCTTTTTGCTTTTAAATAAGTTACCAACTTTTCTAGGCAGAGCTCAAACTTGTGATCCTCCAGCTTCAGCCTTCTGAGTGCTTGGATTATAGGTGAGCAACACCATGCCCAGCTCTATATAGTTCTTATATATCAATTTATAAAAGAAAAAGATTTAACATCTCAAGAAATCTTGTCTCCAGTGCCCACTGGTTGCCTCCTGTCATGCATCGCCATGCACACTGGGCAGCTGCCAGGACAGTTAGGTCAAGTGCTAGCCCCGCATGCTCTGGGACCACGGCCCACTAAACAGCAGGCAGTGAGGAGCAGGAAGGTGACCACACTCCTTCCTGCACCTCCGACTATCATGCTGCCTCGGGGTTCATGGTGTTTACGAATCTGGTGTCTGGAAGCTTGGTAAACACAGGGCCCCACCTCTTCCCAGATGACGTCTACTTCCCTGAGTGGTACATCCCTTGACAGCAGGGTAATTGCTGCCTGTTTAGTTCACCTGCTGGGATCCCACATTGCACAAGAACTTGGCCCGGTAGACACCTCCCATCTCCGTCACTATGGTATCACTGTGTACTTTCCATGGGCCAACAGCAGAGGTTTTTAAAAAACACTCTCATGACACAAAATCATTAGAGGAAAATTAGATTAGCCATTTTTCAAATAAGCAATAAACAGAAATAAAATAATGCCAAAACTTTACCCAGAAGCAATCACTGTAGCATTGATTCCCCATTTTCCTTGTGTAAACACACATGCACGACCCTTTTTAAGCAAATTTGATTCACACTCTATATATAGCTCCTTAAACTGATTTTTTGGCCCATCTATGGTAAACATCCATCTAAACAAGTAAAAATATAACTGCAATCCAAAGCATCAGTTAGCATGGCTCTGGAGTATCCTTTAACTTAGATACAATTTTATCAATTATCTAGGAATCTTGGGTTATTTTTTGCTACTATAAACAACATGGCAGGGAGAAATCTTTCCCACATATCTGCATGTGCCTACACTTGTTTCCTGAGAACAAGTTTCAAGCGGAATGGCAGGAAGAATATGTGCCTTTTTCAGGCTTTGGACATGTGTAGCCAAATTGTTGCAGAGATGTATCTATTTATAATTCCTGTAATCTGAAAATGAGGGGCATTTTCTTCACACTCAGACTAGAGTTGTTCTTCTTTCTCTATTGTTTCTTAAACCCATACATGACAAAAAATGCATCCTAGTTCTATTTTTCCTGTTTGATTACTAATGAGATTTATCCCTTTTGCTACTTGTTGGCTGTGTTTCTTATTTATCCAATGCATTTCTATTGCTACTCTGAGTCATTTTCCCACTGGGGTGTTTCTCATTCCTTGCTAATCTGCATGAGCTTTCTGTCTATAATAAGCTCATACACAAACCTGTGCCCAGGGAATACCCCGCTTGATGCATGTGAGGAATTGTGGAGGAAACACTTTGGATCCGGGTGTCACGAGGCCTGACACTGGCGACGGTGCTCATCTGCTACTGACGGGTTTGGGGGAAGGAGCATCGGCAGCCTGCACCAGGCTTTGGCAGTGCAGTCTTAAGCCACAGCCTGAGGCACTCGTGAGCCCACTACACTTTTTTAACTTTGGTAAAATACACAGAATATTAAATGTACCGTTTTAGCTTGAGTTAAGCTTGTGGCTCAGTGACATTAAGCACCATGACCGGCATCCTCCACAGTATACTTTTCATTATCCTAGACTAGAGCTCCGCTTGTTACACTGCAGCTCCTCCCCGACACACACCCCTAGCAACCACCTTTCTCCTTTCTGCCACTGGAATTTGTCTCTGTACACTATGTAAATGGTACTGTGCTAACCTGTCCTTTTGCTGCCGTCGTATCTCTTTGCGCACAGCAGCCAAGGTTTGAGCACGTAGCTTGCGTCAGAATCTCCTTTTTTCTTTAAGGCTGAATAATCTCATCTCTGTGTGTGTACGTGTACACACCACGTTTTGTGTGCATTCCTCTGTTGACGGAGCACACTACCTGCTGAGAGGCAGTGTGCACAGGATTCACCAGGGTGTGTTGAAATGCAGAGCTGAATCAGTCTGCAAAGAGGCCTGAGGTGTTCCTGGAAGGGTCCTGGCTATGCACCCTGCAAATTCGGCTAGTTCTTCTCCCATGCCGGCAAATCCCATTTAGAAAAACAAGGCCAGGCACCAAGATTGATTTGTGTGTGTGAGTTCAGTACATCGGAAGAGAAGCTTTTAAAATCCCATTCCCTGCTTCCAGCCCTTCACTGTCACATTGACCTCGCATGTGTGGGTGGGTTTGGGGCTCACAGCCTCAGCTTGGTCCTTGTCCCACAGTCTGCTCACTGCTTCATCACTACTCCAGCAGGCTTGCTACCAGGAGTCTGTATTTGACCTCTCTTGTTTAAAAATAGGACCAGTGCCTTAAAATCTGTATTCTTCACTCAATAAATATTGATTGTGACCATGTGTGAAGTTCTCATTTTTCTGGGTATCAGAGAACAAAAAGGGCAAAGAAATCCCTGTCTGCTTTTGCTTTTGTGCTGGTAGGACATGGATCAGAGTCATGGTAAAGACACAACTATTAGCTGGAGATATGGAATAAGCATAGGAAACAAGCAGGGGAGTCATAGGAACTGCAGCAGTGTTGGAATTTTAGGGTGGAAAGCTGTGCCTGGTGACAGTAGTTATGGACAGCTAGCTGTGCAGTTACCATGTGGGAAGCTTGTTCCAGTGAAAACAAGTGGGTGCAATGGTCCTGAGTTCAATCCCGAGTACCAAACAAAAAAAGAAAAGAAAAAAGGAAAGGAATAAACAATTGAGGTGAGAGAAAGGAGAAAAGACAGGAAAAAAAGAAAGGGAAAAATGATGTACGTATATAAACAGGATAGCTAAGATGATTGTACTACTAATTTCTATTGGGTTTTTGAAGGGAACAAGTAGTACTTAAAATTTTTTATTTTGTCCAATTTTACATGCTTATATCTGATAATCTGAGCAACTGCAGTGCAGACAACAGTGTGCAATATAATAACCACTGCTTAACGAATACCTATCATTTCTCAAAATCAAGTGTTGTTTTATCATGTCTTATTTTTCTATTCTCTTAAAAATAAAATAAAAAATTAAATTTGGTATTAAGTCTTTGGAAACCAGTATGGGTACAGCTCAGTTTTGAGAGATGTATTTCAAGCCCCACAGCATGCAGCATGAATGGCGACCACGGCGCACCTAGAGCCTAGACAGTGGTGTCCTTTGAGGATGTTTCATCCTCCTCCCTCCATAACTCCAGCCTTCTGTTGAAACGGGCTCATACTAAGTGGCCCAGGCAGGCACTAACTCCCAGTGCTCCTGCCTCAGCCTCCTGAGCATCTGCAACCACAGGTGCATGCCGCTGCACCTGGCTGAGAGCATTTTAAAACCAGGTTTAGGAATCATATGATTTGCAAGCACTGGTAGAACTGGGGACCATTGAGGTAAGCAGAATGAGTGAGACTCAGACAGGGGAAGGACTGCATGTTTTCCCTCAATATATGGAATCAAGGGTGGAAAAAAGGCAACATGAAAGTGGTAGGTAACCAGCTGACAAAAGGAAGGGAGTGTAAAGGGGGGGGGTGTTCAAAGCATGGTGTATGCATCTCTGAAAATGCTACAGTGCAGCCCAATATTTTGGCAAATTAATATAAACATCCATGGAAAAAGTGGACATTTTGCTATCTTTCAGGTATATGGAGACCAACTGATCCTATGTTTGAAAGATACCAGGTTCTATGTGCAGATCCCAAAAGAAAGAAACACAGCCACCTCCAGGGTCATGTGGGGATGGGGCACTGTGGGTTAGGATCCAGAAGGAGTGAAGGGAAAGACAGGAGCCTGTACTTTCATCTCTATGTGAAGGGACAGGTAAGGCATGGAGCAGCTTGCTGTGGGATGCTCTGAGTAATGCCAGAGGCTCTGGCCAAGCCTGTCGCTGGCTGTCTAGTACCCAGCCCAGGGGTGATTAAAGCCATAAAGAAATGGCCAGGAATGCAGGGGGTAGATGGGCATGGCCTCTGGATTGACTGGCCTGCACAGGAAAGGTGCTCATAGTTCAGTCCCTTACTGTCTCAAGAAAGCAGCAGAAAGGCCTGGTTGATACCGAGTAAGTAAAATAGGAGCCCTCCAAGCTTGGAGTTGAGGCAGGTGTGATCAGGGGCTGACCTGAACCAATACTGGCTTCACACAGAAAGGCAAGATGGAAAGGGAGCAAGGGTGGAAGGAGGACAGTTGGGAGGACGCGCCACACCCTCATGGAGTGTGGCAACTGGCTCTGGCTTGGCAGGGATGGTGGCTCTAAGGTTCCATGGTGCTCTGATTATTTGCCTGCTCAGCAATCCCATTCCACAGCTACTAAGGGTACACCCAATGGGAGTACATGCATTGCACACCAAAAGGTTGTGTGAGGAGGCACAATTCCATTCCACTCCAAAACTGTAATTAAAATTTAATCAGCATTAAAATGGTTTCAGACTACAGCAAATTTGTCTCCTCAAACAAGCTTGCCCCTGTCTTTTGGTGCACACCCTTCTCAGCCCTTCAATTTTATTCCAGATATTTTGAAGTAGGTGTCCAGTACCTATTTGGAAATACAGGTTTAAATGCAGTCTCACTCCTATGCTTTTGTGTCGAGTGCTGTCGACCATGCTGTTGCTAGTTGGCTCCAAATGTCCCAGTCTTCTTGGCCCTTCCCTGATTTCTTCTACCACACTCCCTTCCTTGGTTCTTCCATGGACCTCACACAGCTTTGGCAACAAGTGTACCCTCTTCTGCAGGCAAGTGATTTCCCTGCGGTCTCCTGATCTTGTGATAGGACCATGGCATCATGTCATGAGTGTCTCCTGTGATAACAATGATGGAAACCTGTTCCACCAAGCCCTTTGCACCATGAGTCCCATCCCAGGATGACGGACTCTCAGACACAGCCAGAGATTTCTTTTCAGCCCAGTCTCTTCTTTCAAGGAAACACCTTTGTTTCTGCCACCAATCTGGGCCCATGTTTTACTGTCCCCAGTTAGAGATGGAAATCCTAAATTCTCTGACTTGGTTTTAGAAAGCCAAGAGACCCACTTATCTCTTAAAGTTGGATTTGTATTCAACTCGAGCATATCAGAATCCTGTGCCATAGTTTGGATCTAGAATGTTCCCCAAAGAATTCTCTACTAAGGGCTTAATACCAGTTCAACCATGTTCAAGGTGGGGCTTCCAGAGATGACTGGATCATGAGGGACACCCAACCTCACCCTTGGATTAATTCACTGATGGGTTTACAGAGACATTGTCAGGTGGCAAGACCTGGCCGGAGGAAGTAAAGCACACAAGGTGTGTTTATGAAGGGTCCTGTTTGGTCCTTGGTCCCTTTCGCTCTCAGGTTTCTGGCTTCCAGTAAGCAAGCAGCCCCTGCCTGCACTCACTCCCATTGTCTTTATGTTCTTCCTTGTCTTGGGCCCAAAGCAATGGAGCCAGTAAACTATGGATTGAATTCTCTGAAACCATGAGCCTAAAAAACTTCCTCTCCTATAGTTTTCTTAAGTGTTTTGTCACAGCAATAGAAAGTGAATGAAGACAACCTTCTTTCCTGGTCTACCACACCACAGCCACATGGGTCCCAAGCCTGAGGATGAGAAAGTACCGCACAGTGTTCCAGAAGCACACAGGTTCAGCCTGTTTGTATTCCATGAAGAGGAATGAAGTGGTAGTGTCTAAAAGTTCAAGACAAGTGGCCAACAGGATTTGAAAACAGACACCAAGACTAGCAACAAGCATGACTGAGGATCTTCTGTCTGAAATTCACCAGACCAGGGGCTTTCAGCATGGTATTCATGTGTATTTCATGTACATTATACACAGAAGCCACAGACAAATTTATACAGTATTTTTAAATGATTTTGTATGTACAATGAAATTTCAGGTGTGGACTTTTCTACTCTTGATACTGGCTTTTCAGATTAGACATACTAAACCTGTATTGAAATGAGGATCCAGAAAACTGGGTACTGGCCTGCATGTGTCAAAGCATTTTCTTAGAATATGTTCTGTGTACCCAGGTCAGTTTTTGTAATCAAACTGTGCTTCTCAGACTGGGTGTGGTGGTGTGGGCCTATAATCTCAGCCCTTGGGAGGCTGAAAACAGGAGGACCATTTCAAGTCTAGTGAGACCCTATAGACCCTGTATTAAATACACACAAAAAAATAAAAACTATGTGCTCCTCACCTACAGAAGTCTTAGCTCAGTTCTGATATAAGAAGCACCACTTTAGGGCTAAAAGAATTAAAATACATACACAAGTGTGAGTGCGTGCACACACACACACACACACACACACACACACACCATTCATTTGCCAAAGTTTTACATAAAGAAAAACTAAACTTAGCACCTCGAGTTATAGAGACATTGGCCATTTTTTACATTAATGGTGCAACTAAGGATGTAAACTGGAATGCTTAAAATCATTTTTTACTTTGTAGGGCACTAGAAAACTTTCCTCTCTTGAAAGATTCACCACACAGAAAATTATTACAAAGTTGTCTATAGAGGGTTAGACATGTTCTTGTAAAAACCATGTAAATGATGCTATAAAAATGTTTGTTGGTAGAGTTATTTATGTCCCATTATTATGAGTAAAGCGTTACATATAGGATGATTTCTTTTTTTTTTTTTGGCAGAACCGGGGATTGAACTCAGGCCCTTGCGCTTGCCCTGGAAGCACTTATTCCACTGAGCCATCTCCCCAGCCCCTAATTTCATTTTTATAAGTGAAATAAAACTATTCATTTATATGTATAGAAAGAAAAAATACCCCACTATGAGTAAGAAACAATAAATATAAATAAGATTAATGCTAATTGCAGGGAAATTATGGCTGAGTTTTCTTTTGTTTTCTCTTCATTTTTTGTTTTAAACAGAATTTTTTAAAAAACAATAATAATGATATAAAATTTCAAAACAAGATGATAGGAGATTAACAGTGCTTGTTATATTGCATATTGTTATCTTCACAGTAATTGGTGAGATTATCAGATATAGGCAAGCAAAGTTGATCAAATAATCAGGCATTAACAGTTCTTTACAATAAACTAATAGAAGTTAGTAGTTAGTATATATATACTATATATGGGATGGGGGAAAGGAGAAAAGAAGAAGAAAAAAATTATATATATATATAATATATATATAATTGTTCTTTTCTATTGAACAGTTTCTTTCCCTTTCACAATAAATATTGTGCCTTTTGAATTTTATTTACTCTTTCAGTTCTTTATACTAGGGAGACAGTATGATGTTTACACATTTGGGTTTGATTTATTTAACTTATGAATATGGTCTCCAGTTGTGTCCATTTACCTATAAAATTCTTGAGTTTATCTTTCTTTATAGTTGAATAGTTTTCCACTGTATAAAAATACTGGGTCTTTTTTATCCATTCCTCAGGTGATAGGCATTTGTGTTCTTTTCAAGACCTAGCTATTACCAATTGTTTTGGTATAAGCATGGGTGGACATATATGATGCTTTTAATACTTCTAGGAAGATATCTAGGAGGGAAATAGTTGGGTTGAATGAGATCTCTAATCCTACTCACATTAACTTCAATAGTGGTTGTACCAGTCTACACTCCTACCAACAGTGGAGAAGCATTCCTTTCTCTCCACAGCCCCTCCAGCATTTATTTATTTATTTATTTATTTATTTATTTATTTATTTATTTATATTATTTTTTTTAGGTTCATTTCATACATTTTAATGCTTCTGTAATAAGTTTCCTTTTTCTCTTTTACAAAATTGAGAAAACATATTTTCAAATACTTCAGTTGAAATAGTATCTTTTCATATCACACAGCCAAGACAACTTAGCGGAAATCTTGGCTTATGCTCCAAGAAGCATCAGCCCATGGGCATGGCCCCATGGCTGGGATCTGTGGCACTTACCTATGGAAGCCAGGATGCAGAGCAAGGGTCTGAGAAGCGACACCCTCCAGCATTTATTATTGGTTGATTTCTTAGTGACGACCATTCTTTCTTGGGTGAAATGAAATCTCAGAGTTCTTTTAATTTTTATTTCTTGAATGCCCAATGATGCTGAACATTTTTTCACGTATTTACTTTTTTTTAAAGTTTATACTTTTTATTACTATTCTTAAAGAATACAAAATAGTGATAGAAAAAAACACTATTATACATGATACAATATTTCATTAATCAAAGAAATAGGAATCCAACAATGGTTGCTGTATTACACAATGCTATGTGCAAATTAGTTTTTCAGCTTATCAGATATAAATGTATAATTTTTGTTATACAATAACTAATAAGTTATAAGAAATTCAAGAGAGAAAAATAATCAGAGTAAAAACAAAAATTGTAAGCATAACCGCTCCTTTCTTTTTTTTATTCATATAATTAGAATTCCCAAAGTAGAAAGGAATAGGCAATAAATATTTAAAGATTTAAAAATTCTGAATTTAGTTCAACTTATATTACATTTCCAGGAAAAATGAA
>PVKA01015123.1:24506-50881 GCA_004027165.1 Ctenomys sociabilis
TTTTTTTTTTTTTTTTTTTTTTTTTTTTTTTTTTTTTTTTTTTTTTTTTTTTTGTCTTTTTTGAGACAGGGTCTCATTGTGCAGTTCAGGCTGGCCTTGAGCTCACTTTGTAGCTCAGGCTGGTCTCGAACTCACAACAATCCTCCTGCCTCAGCCTCCCGAGTGCTGGGATTACAGGCATGCGCCACCACGCCCGGCCATAAGTATTAGCTATGGAAGAACAAAATTCTATCCTCTTTGAATTTTATGCTTAGCAAATATGTCTTTGAAAACTAACAGTAAAATATTTTCTGGTTGTACAAACTTGAAATATTTTAATACCTCCAGATGTAGCATATAGGAAATAACAAAGAGCATAATTCAAAAGGCAAGAGTAGTTGCAGTATGCTCCTGGATGAACAATAAAGAGCTCTCAAAGTGATAGTTATGCAGGACTATAAAAAATATATTAGATGACCCCTAATTTAAAAGGTCATTGAAGATTTCTATGAAAGAGTACCAATCTTATGTCGGGTTATACATGTATTTGTTTATTTTTTCATATATATATGTGTGTGTGTGTATGTGTATATAAGAGGGAGAAGTAATATAAAGTAAACAGAAAATGGAAATACACTTTTTAAAGTTTCTAATACTGGGAGATGATATCATATGATGTCTTTTAGATAAATTGTAATTCAAAGATATAGTATAAATCTCAAAACTAAAATTAAGATTAAGCAGTATTCAGAAAATTAAATACTAATTCATTAAAAATTACAAGTTTCAAAACAATTGACTAAGAAAAAGTTTTCATGATAGTAAAGAAGTACTAAGAATAAAACATAAGGTAAACACTGGAATGAGAAATAAATGACCTTCACTTCTGACAGTTTGGGGATAGGATATCACACAAAGTTCTAGTGTGTTGTGGACATGGATAAAGACCATGATACTGACTGGTGGTCAGGTGTCACTTGTGCGACTGAGCTACAGCTATTTCCTTGAAATCTACCCTGTAGACCTATATGGAGTCATGACCCATAGGGTGCAAGAGAAGTCCATTTGTAGAGTGTGCTGATGGAAATATTTTGCTGCTACACACAAAAGAATAACTGAAAGACTGCTACTGTATACCTCTTATTCTCCTGTGTTTAATTATTTGCCCTATATGGTGGGTTCTTTCCATTCTCATTCCTGGGGTTGTGATCATTTTGTTCCCTCTCTAGAACATCATTTAGAAGTCTATGTAGGCTTGGCTTTATCATCATGAAATTCCTTAGCTGTTCCTTGTCATGGAAGTATTTTACTTCTCCATTATACTTGAAAGAGAGTTTTTCAGGGCATATCAGTCTGGGTTGGAATTTGTTTTCTTGTAAAAAGTACTCTGCTCCATATTCTTCTTGACTTGATGGTTTGTGAAGAGAAATCTGCCATTATTCTGATGGGTTTTCCTTTAAATGTGAACCGTTTCTTTTCTGTAGCGGCTTTTAGTATACTGTTCCTGTGCTGAATTTCTGGAATCTTGAATATTGTATATCTGAGAGTGGTTTTAATTGGGATGATGTTATGTGGAGTTCTATATGCTTCAGTTACTGAATGTCAGATTGTTGCCCCATACTTGGGAAGTTTTCTGCTATTACTTCTACCCATATTCTATTTATATCATTTGTACTGACTCCTTCCTTCTCATTGATGCCTATTAGTCTCAGATTGTTCATCTTTGTATCATCTTGCAAGTGTTGAATTGTTTTTTCCTGCATCCTAGTTTGTTTTCAAGAGATATTTGCTTACCTTTTCACTAGCTGCAATGGTGTCTTTAAGGTCAGATAGTCTATTTTCACTTTCACTCAAACGGATTTGCCAGCTTGTGATTGAGGTTTTAATTTCCTGTATATCACTTTGAATCTGTTTCATACTTCTGTTTCTTTCCTATATTACTTATTCAGGGGTTCCATCATTTCTATATTCTGCTCTATTTTTTTTTTTAATCAGTGTAGTCTTTAGAAGCACTTAGTAGTTCTTTGATTGTAGTTATCACTACTTTTTTACTTCAGAAATTATTTCTGATCTGATTTTCTCTATACCTTTCTGCAGTTGTTTCTTTACTTCTAATGCTATCATTGCAGAGATTTCAGGTGTGTGATTTCCAATTTCCTCTATGCTAGTATCTTCTGCATTTGTACTGGCTGGAATCAGGGCCTGAGACTGCTTTTTGTTCCTTCTCTTTGTCATTTCGTATAATTTTGACCTTTGGTGTAAAGCTTAGATAGTTATTACCTTAGCACCAGGTCTGAATCTATGAGGTTCAGACTCCTCCAGGTGGGTGTGGCTTGGGTCTGGCTGCTGTGCTCCACTTCTTCCTGCTGAAGCCTTGCAGGTGAACCCTTTGTGTAACACTGGCAAGATGTTCTGCTCCTGAATCAGCTGGGTGGGTCTTGCCTCTAGCCTCTTTGCAGGGAGTTCTGCTGAAGGGTTCCACAATGGGCCTGTGTTCTCTGTCATTTCAGGATCTGGCGGCCCGGGTGGTCTCACTCATATGCTGTTTTCATATATTTACTTTCCATTTCTTTTTTTCTTTTTTCATCTGGGAAGTGTGAAGTCATCTCAGATGCCCATTTTTTGATTGGGTCTTTGAACTTTGGGGGCTTAATGTCTTTTAATTCTTAATATATTTTAGATGGAAGTCCTTTGTCTGAGACAGTTGGCTAAAGATTTTTACTTACTTGTAGGTTTTCTTTTCACTCTGTTGGTGATTTCTTTTGCTGTGCAAAAGCTTTTCAGTAAGTTAGATCCCAGTTGCTGATCCTTTGAAGTGTTTCCTGTGTAGTTCAGTCTGTTTATGAACTCTGCCTACTGCTATGTCTTCAAGATTCTGACTTACTTTCTCTTCCAGTAGATTTAGTGTTTCTGTTTGAATATTTAGATCTTTCATCCATTTTGACTTTAGTTTAGTGTATGATGATAGACATGGGTCAAGTTTTACTTTTTAGAATGTGAAAAATCAGTATTTCCAGCACTGTTTATTTAAAAGGCTGTATTTCTTCCAGTGAACATGTTTGGCTCTTTTGTCAAAGATAAAATAACTTGAGACTGGACATGGTGAAACATATCTGAAATCTCAGCACTTTGGAGGCTGAGAACAAGCCCAGTCTGTGTAGTGAGACCCTGTAGACTCTATACTAAAAGACAAAAAGAAGAAGAAGAACAAGAAGAACAACAAGAAGAAGAAGTAAAGAAGAAGAGGAAGAAGAAGAAGAAGAAGAAGAAGAAGAAGAAGAAGAAGAAGAAGAAGAAGAAGAAGAAGAAGAAGAAGAAGAAGGAGAAGATAAGGTGGCTGAGTGTGTTTGTAGTTGTTTCTGCATCTTCTAATCTATTCCCTTGTTCCTCAGGCCTATTTTGTTTGTCAGTACCATGCTGATTTTATCACAGTAGCTTTGTAGTATAATTTCAAGTCAGGGATTGTAATGCCTCCTGTCTTGCCTTTGTTGTGTACGATAACCTTTGCTTTCTAGGTCTCTTCTGCTTCCAGGTGAATTTTAGGAATTTTTTTACAGATCTGTCAGGTATACTAATGGTATTTTGATCAAGATTTCATTAAATTTATATAACAGGGGAATATATCCATTTTTTAATTTTATTATTATTTAATTGAAGAACGAATAGCAATGAGACAGTTTCAAGACAAATTAACAGGAGAGATTTGATAAATTAATACATTACAAGATGTTTTCATAATATTTTGGTGTCGTACAAGGTGCATATATGATATTATACTTACAGACATTATTATAGAAGATGTCTCTTATCAGTAAATTAAGAGAGTGTAGCTGTATACTTATCTCATTTTTTATACCTGAATTATATCACAGATTCAATAATTAATACTTTCTACCTTGTTATCTCCCTAGTGTTTGTCCATAGCATATCCATTTCAACAATATTGATTCTTCCTATCCTTGAGCAAGGAATGTCTTTCCATTTGCTGAAATCCTCTTTGATCTTTCTTAGATACTGTAATTTTCAATGTACAGATCTTTCACCTTTTGTTGGATTGATTTCTAAGTATGTCATATTTTTGGATAATATTATGAAAGGGATGTTTTCCTAATTTTTCTATCAGTGTTTTTGTTGTTTGTGTACAAGAATGCCATTGAGCAGGGGTTGGGGTTTTGATCCCTGGGTATGTGGTGTGGGCCTTGTCCCCAGGGTGGGCTGAGATGGTGGTTGAGACTGAGCATGGTGGCGTGTGCCTGCAATCCTAGCACTTGGGAGGTGGGAATCAGGAGAATCACTAAGAGTCTGGTCTAGTAGTGAGACCCTGAACATGCTGTAGAGTCTTCCCTAAAATACAGAAAAGGAAAAAAAAAAAGAGTGCTATTGATTTTTGAGTGTTGACTTTGTATCTAGCTATACTACTGAGTTTGCTTATTATTTCTAGCATTCTTTTGGGGGTCTTCTATGCAAAGTATCATGTCACCTGTGAATAATTATAATTTCACTTCTTCATTTTCTATCCTTTCTCCTTTTATTTCTATCTTTTGGAATTGTTCTGGCTAATGTTTCCAGAACTATATTAAACAGCAGTAGTGATAGTGGACATCCTTGTCTTGTTCTTGATTTCAAAGTGAAAGATTTAGATTTTTGTCCATTTAGTATGATGTTGGCTGTTGGGTTTTCATAAATGGCTTTTATCATGTTGAGGTAAAAACCATTTATTCCAATTTTCTGTAGAGTTAATGAGCTATTAAAGTTTATCAAAAGATTTTTATGCATCTATTGAGATGATCATGTGATTTTTATCTTTGGTTTATTTGATGTGGTATATTACATTTATTGATTTGTGGATATTGAAACATCCCTGCATTCCTGGGATGAATCCCTCCGGGTCATGGTGTATAATCTTCTTGATGATTTGTTGCATTATATTTGCTAGTATTTTATTGAGAATGTTTGCATGTATGTTTATTACAGAGATTGGCCTGTAGTTCTCTTTTTGATTGGGTGTTTCTATGGTTTTGGTATCAGGGTAATAGTTACTCCTAGAAATGAGTTAGGGAGAAATGCTTCAGTTTCATTGAGGAGTTTGAGAAATATTGGCACTAAATCTTGTCTAAATTTCTTGTAGATTAGAGCAATGAATCCATCAAGACCTGGACTTTTCTGTTTGTATGCTTTAATTTTGTTTTTCATTTCATTAGCTGATATGAATAATTCAGAATTTTTGTACCTTCTCAATTCTGCTTTGGTAATTCATGTCTATCTAGAAATCTGCCCATTTCTTATATATTTACCATCCTATGAGAATAAAGATTTTGAAGTAGGTTTTGATTAGCTTCACATTTTCCACAATATCTGTAGTGATTTCTTACTTGTCACTCCTTATTGCAACAATTTGAGTTTTCCTTTCCTTTTTCCAATGAAGTTAGCTAGGGATTTATCAATTTTATTTATTCTTTCAAAGAACCAGTTCATTGATTCGTTAATTGCTTGTATTGTTTTCTTGATCTCCATGATGTTAATTTCTCCTCTGATCTTTATAATATGATGCCTTTTTTGGGCTTGAATTTCTCTTCTTTTTCTGGAAGCTTGAGGTACAGCACTAGGTTGGTTGTTTGTGCTTTTTTTTTGTTTGTTTTCCTGGTGTGAAAATTCACTGCTATAAATTTTCCTCTGGGGGACTGCATTCATTTTGTCCCACAGGTTCTGGTAAGTTGTATCTGCCTTTTCATTTGATTATAAATATTGCTTAACTTTGTCTTTAATTTCATCTGGGACCAATTGTTTGTTCAGAGGATGTTATTTCATTTCCACATGTTTAGGATGTTTTTGCAATTTCTTTTGTCAGCAATTTCCAATTTCATTGTGCTATGGTCTGATGATATGCATGGACTAATTTCTATTCCTTTGCATTTATGCATGCATTGTCTATGGGCCAGTATATGACCTATTTTAGAGAACATTCCACGTGCAGCTTAGAAGAATGTGTGTTCTGATGTTGGTGTAACTAATGCCAGTTGTTCACAAGTTTGATTCAATTTTGTTATTTCTTTGCTGAATTTCTGTCTAGTTGATACATCTTTTTGCAATAATGGGTTTTTTAGGTCCTCTGTTATGATTGTGTTATTGTTTATTTGATTTTTCATGTCTGTTAATATTTGGCGTACACAGTTAGGTGTTCCTGTATTTCATGCATATATATTTATGATTGTCATCTCTTCCTCTTCAGTTTTCCCCAGGAAGTATGTTGTGACCTTCTTTATCTCTTTGGATCATTCTTGGTTTGAAGTTCATATTGTATTCAATCAGAATAGCTACCCCTGTTTTTTTTCAGGGTTTCTGTCACATAAAATATTGTTTTCCATCCTTTGACGTTGTCTATAAATTTCCTCTTGCGCTAAATGTTTCTTCTATATAGAATATTGTTTGGTTTTTTTTCTTGGTCCACTCTGCCAGTCTATTTCTTTTGACTGGTGAATTGAGGCCATTTACATTAAGTGGCCATAACTGATATGGATGACTTAACTTTTCATATTATTTTCCTGCTTTGGTTCCTTATTTTTCTCTTTTTAATTGCCCTTCTTGGTGGTTTCTTCCTGTTATTGTTGTTCTTGGAATTGTGATTGTTTTTATCTCTTTCTAGAATATATTTTAGCACTCTTCATAAGGTTGGTTTGGTGGTTATGAATTTCTTCAGTTGTTCTTTGTTATGGAAGTATCTTATTTCTCCATTAATTTGAAAGATAATTTTATAGGGTACATCAATCTGGGTTAGAATTCTTTTTTTTTCCGGAACCTGAAATACTTCACTCCAGTTTTCTTGACTTGATTGTTTCTGTTGCAATATCTGCTGTGATTCTAATGGGCTTTCTGCCATAAGCGAACTGTTTTTTTCTCTAATAGTTTTTAGTATTCTATTCTTGTGCTAAATTTTTGGGATCTTGACTGTTATATGTCTAGGTGTAGATTTATTTTGGTAATGGCTTACTACAGTTCTCTATGCCTCATTTATGTAAATGTCAAATTCTTTTCCAATGTTTGGGAAATTTTCTGCTATTACTTCTGCATATAGTCTTTTTATGCTATTTGTGTTGACTCCTGTTTATTCATTGACATCTAACAGTTTTATATTGTTTTTCTTTGTATCATCTTGAAGCTATTGAATTATTTTCCAGTTCCTTGTTTTATTTATTTATTTGCACCTGGAATCGAATCAGGACCTTCCACTTGCCAGGTACGTGCTTGTGCTACTGAGCTATATCTTCATCATTCCTTCTATTTTTTAAGAGGTCTTTAGTTTTATTGTCACTACCTGAAGTGCTGTTTTCAAGGTCTGAAAGTATACCTTCAGTTTCATTCAAGCAATTTCACCAGCTTTCAATGGAATTTTTAATTTCATGCACATCTCTTTGAATTGCTTTTGTGTATTCTAATTCTTTCCTATATTGTTCATTCGACATTTCCTTTATTTTTCTCAGGTCCTCCATATTTTTTAACCTATGTCTTCTTTAGATACGCTGAGCACTTCTTTTGTCATGGTTAACACTTTTTTCTGCAAGACTATTTCTGATATGATTTCTTCTATAATGTAATGAAGCTGTTTCTTCATTTGCTGCCATTTTAGAAATCTCAGTGTGTGACTTCTAAGTTCATTATGTCAATTCCTCTGGGTGGACTGGAGGTCTGAGATTGTTTAGACATTTTCTATTTCAAAATAATTTTTTATTTTGTTTTCTGTGATGATCCTTGTAAGTTTTGGTAGTAGATAGCTATATCACTTTTATCCAGTTCTCTCCAGGAATAGCTTGTACTTGAGGGATAATTTCTGTGCTCAGGAGCTTCTTGGATTGTTTCCTGTCCCAAGATCCTGCCTTCCTAATTAATTGGGAGTGGGATGTCAGTTTCTGTTTGGCTCAGTCTCCAGTCTTTTGGTGTAGGGCTGCAGTGAGGTTATGACCCCATAGTTTCCCAGTATTGCTGCACAAGGGAGGACAACTGATTACAACAGCTATGACATTGTAGCTACAGTAGTTCAATTAGCAATAAGCACAATTTAGAAACTCTATTGTTATATAACAGAACATATCATAAATCAGGAGTTTGTATGTAAAGTGTTGCTCCTTGTTAAAGTGGATTTAACCTGGATTCTTCTGAATATGCAGGTTGTCATGCTCTGGGTGCTTCCCATGCTGGCTGCCCAACCTGCAGTGCAGGAATACAGGCCAGAACCAGGGTTCCTCCAGATCTGGGCTCCTTGGATGGCAAAAGGGCAGTGGGCAGGGTTTCTCCCTTTCCGAGGCTCCCTGTTGCTTCGGGTTTTCTTTCTTTCTTTCTTTCTTTCTTTCTTTCTTTCTTTCTTTCTTTCTTTCTTTCTTTCTTTCTTTCTTTTTTTTCTCTTTCTTTCTTTCTTTCTTTCTTTCTTTCTTTCTTTCTTTCTTTCTTTCTTTCTTTATTTCTTTGCTTGTTTGTATTTTCTACAACATTCATGTACACATCTTTCAATGAGAAATGAATGATAGCTTTTTAAATACTGGAATTGTCATTGAATAGAGACCAGCCTTTGGAATCCCTAATGGGAACAAGTATGAAACAAATGCTGAATATGAACGCATAGGTTGGACTTTGGCTGAATCACACCAAACACAAAGAGGGCCCATCATGGGTAAGACACGCATTCAAAGAACAGCTGCTCTGTGCTAGACGAGGCTCAGCAGGTTTCTTGCACTAGGGGATGCTGCTCCTTTGTGGAGGCTGTATTAGTCTGCTGAGGCTGCTGTCACAAAATGTCCCCCTGGTGACTTAAGCAGAAGAGATGCGTCGCTGCGGGTCTGGAGGATAGGAGTCCAAGGTCAGGGATCTAGCAGCTTGTGCTTTCCTCTCCCCTTAGCTTGCAAGTGACTCCCTCTGCCCTGTGTTTTCATAAGGCCCACCCACTGTGGGTGCACTTAAGGGCCTGTCAGGAGGGGTTAGGGCCCATCCACTAAGGACGCCTCGTTTGATCATGGGCACTTTAAGAGCCCTCTCTTTAGTGCATTCACAGTATGAGAAATGGGAGGCAGGACTTCAACACATGGCCTTGGGGCAAGGGACACATGCTGTGGCCTCTGCCTTCTGAGCCACCTCAGGTGGCATTCTCGCTCTGGGTGCACTACCCCCGCTGTCCACCAGAGGGAAGACTTCTAAAATGCTTGCTTCAACTGCTTGAGTGCTGGGGCTATTTTTGTTAGCCTTGACCTTTTTTTTTTTTTTTTTTTTTTTTTTTTTTTTTTTTTTTTTTTTTTTTTTTTTTTTTTTTTTTTTTTTTTTTTTTTTTTTTTTTTTTTTTTTTTTTAACTCTTTATAGCCTACTTCTTATAAATTTATTTTGTAAAACTGTTAAAAATAGATAACACCTATGAACTTTTCTAACACTGCTTATTATAACTTCAAGTCTTTGAAAGTTAAGATCTTAAACGGATAGTTTTTAATACTGAACTTCAATATTTTCAAAACTTAAGATTCAATCAACTCATCCACATGGATGACACAGACAAAGGAAGTACAGAATAATGTACAGGACTACAAGATAAACCCTGAGAGGACTTCACTGACCACATAGGAAATATAAAGTTCATGTGTTGGTATATAAGTCTTGATCTATCTAGGTCTTAACCATCCAGCAGAAAAGTATAAAAATGAAGTATACATCGTGGGGCCATAATATTAAGCTGAGCTGTAAATGTCTATGGTCGACAATTTCTTTGAATAACTCACTATCAATGTAGAATGCTGGACTGTGTTGGATTGTGGTGTTGAGTTCAAGAACCTAAGGTAGTTGAATGTCAATGGAGTGCCCACTTTTGACAGGTGTAGACAAAGGAAGGGTGTAGAAAGAAAAAATCATGATGTGTGTGTATCGACAGTACAGTTGGGATAAATAACGCTGTGCTTCTACATAATTCTATGAGGGGCAAGATCTGCACTAATGGTGGTTGGACAGGATATTATGTCAGCTTCTAGTACTACGGTCATCCACTAGGAAAATAATTATTGAATTTTTGATATAATTCAAGTATAAAAAATAAGTAAGCAGCTACACTCAATTCACTGATAAGAGATATCTGCTAAAAAAAATCTGTAAATATAATATCATGTATGCACCTTGTACAATACCAAAACATTATGAAAACAGTTTGCGATGTATTAATTTATCGAATCTGTATTGTTAAAGTGTCTTCAAACTGTCTGATTGACATTTGTAGTTCAATAAAATTTTAACAAATAGATAAATAAATAAAAAAGATTCAATTATACAGAACAGTAAGGCTTTGTTCACATTACCTTTTATGTTTCTGTATTTGTTTTTATTTTAGAATTTCTGATATTGAACATAGGACTCTGCATCCTGGCAACTATTCTCCTGCTGAGCTGTATTCCCAGCCATCCTATTACCTGTGATTATAATTCATAATTTTATTTTCATTATCTGACCCCCTAAGCACTTTATGAGGTAATTAAATAGGTGTCATGTAAGAGTGTAATGAAAGTAAACTTTTGAAGTCAAACACTTTAATATGTTCATCTGGTCATGGATTCAGTCAACAAACATTTGTTGTTGTACATCAACTACTGAGCAGGGAGCTGTATTTTTTCTTTTTTTGAAAACTTAATTCATGTTTGTCTTTATTTTTAGATAACTACCACATGGACTATGAAGAAGAAAAAGGATGTCAGAATGGAGCTTGGCTAAGTGTCTTCATGCTATGATGAACATTACGGTTACAACATTATCAGTATAACAGGAGTTGGGATTATTTAAAAATACGCAAAATTTATTTAATCTGTGCTTTAGAAATAACTATACATAGTGCTAAAACTGAAAAGAATTCAAAAGATTACTAAAGATACAACTGTGAATTAGAATTCAGAAAAAGTTGCATTCTATAAAGTCAGGTGTATTAAATAACACAAATCCAAAACAAAATGCATAATATATAAAAAAGACATTGTAAACTTTGCTTGCTGCATTAAATTTACAGATTAATACATGAAATTTTTGTGTAATTATCATTCAGAAAGAAGCATGCGAGTAGTATTACAATCTATTTAAGTGTTTTCCTCAAATCTACCCTACTTCCCTTTCCAGGAACTAAGCAGGTATTTGGGCAGCTGCTTCTTCCTCTGCATCCACTCGGTTTGCATTAATTTCTGCAAGTGTTCTGCCAAACCATGCTCATTCATCATTTCAGGGAATGGCAATCTGCTCTCCCGTATCATATATAACAATCTGTCCTTCAGAATCACCCATGGTGATCTCTTAGAATGGGCCCATCTTACAGGATTGAGCACAGGATTACCTTCCACAGAAATGCTAGCAGCTGGTACCTCTGTGTCATTATTGAGGTGCCATAAATCCAGGCTCCCCATGCCATCCACATGGGCAAAAAGGGCTGGGTGGGTGACTATGTCACATCATAAACATAGTCCAAATTATCTTCAAATGAATACAGCAGCTTATTATGCTTAGTTGTCCAAAGTTTTACTGTCCAGTCAAATGAAGATTGTGACAAAAAGATGTGAGAAGCAGTCTGCGTGCGTGAGTGGGAGGCAGCGGGCCTGCGACGCGCGCCTTGCGGGCTGACCGGCTGGCCGTTCAGTACTGCGTCTCAGAGCCATGAACCGGCTTGGTTCCTGGTTGGTGGGGGCCATGGCGACCTTGTCGCCACCCCCGACAGCCCACAGCAATGAGAATCTCGATAAAATCGATATGTCTCTAGACAAAATTATCAAATTGAGTTGAAAGGAAGGAAAGAAGCAGAATTTTCCCAGGCTAAATAAAAGTAGTGCTTGGCAATTCAGGATAAGAGTACGGTGGGGAAATCTAGCAGAATTCTGGTTTTGGTAAAACTAACCTCAGCCAAAGAGGAAAAATAATGCCTGGGAAGAGACGTCCTTATGGAGTTATCACTGGCCTTGCAGCTAGAAAAGCAACTGGGATTCGAAAAGGAGTTAGTCCTAGGAAACGTCCACCTCTAAGTGACAAGAATATAGAACGATACTTTCCAGTGTTAAAAAGGAAAGCAAATCTGAGACAAAATGAAGTGCAAAGGAAACCAGCTGCAGCTCTCAAGAGACCTAACCAGTTAAACTGAAAAAATAACATTCCAGCTAATTTTACCAGGAGTGGAAATAAATTAAGCCATCAGAAAGACACTCGTCAGGCAACTTTTCTTTTCCGAAGAGGCTTGAAGGTTCAGGCCCAGTTGAACATAGAACAACTGCTAGATGATGTAGTAGCAAAGAGAACTCGTCAATGGCGTACTTCCACCACAAATGGAGGAATTTAGACTGTGTCCATTGACAATCCTGGAGCGGTGCAATGCCCAGTAACTCAGAAACCATGATCGAGAACAGTCTGATGTAAAGAAATTTCCTAAATGTGTTCCTTTACAGCTTGCATAAATAGTGTTGGAAAACAGACAGGGATAACTCTGAATGAATGGTTTGGAATCCTGAAGGAACAAAGAGCCACTCTCACATACAGCAAAGGAAGAAGCCGCTTTGTCACTGTGGGCTAGAGCCCATGTCAAAAGAACTTTTGAGTGATGACTCTATTTGAAAACTTGAGTTGCTTGAAGAATTCATCACAAAAATTCAAGAAACTTTACCTTAAAATATTCAGAAAGCTAAATAACTCTTATTTTTGAAGTTTTTTTTTTAATGTATACAATAATGCCCTGAAAGGTAACAGGGAATATACCTATCAGTTCTTAAAGATTTCATGGTTGGCCCAGACAGAACAATTTTCCAGAACAATTTTGACTTCCTTGATTCCTCATGAAGCAGGTGGAATACAGAAAGAAAACGATCATTTTTATGATAGTAATATTTAGTATCTTATCACCTCTGTCCACTTCTTAGACTTGGCCATGGTAAAACTTTGTCCTCTATACTATGAGTAGATACGTTTGTTGAGTGTTGATGTAATAAGTACAGTTGCTTTTTTTTCACTAGACATATTTTGAGAAACTTTATGAGAATTCTAGTTTTGGCTTTTAAGATTTATGGAACTATCTGGAACTTGGTTCATTTTTCAGGTGGCATTAAGTTAGACCCATAGAGTTGAGTGCTGAACTTTTAATAGGAAATGTGGTTCTTGGCATTAGTCTTAGTTTAAAATATTGGTGTCTGAAGGCTGTAAGTGCATTCTTACAGAATTATGTGATAAGACCCTGGACCTTCTCCGGTGTAAACAAGTTGACAGTTTGTATTGAGTAATGAAGAAAGCATGCAAAGAGGAAGCAAGCTGAAGGATCAGAAACCTAGGTGAAAAGTTCCCACACCCAGATCATAAGAGCACTCTGGATATAGTGTAGTCTTGACTTTTGGTTTACTATACTGTTCAAACCTCTAAATAGGTGTTGTTTCTCTGGCTTACATTATTAGTGTTGACTTTTCCTGTGAAACAAAACATTATCACTCCTGCCTACCTTACATTGTATACTTGACTTTATTGTTTTTTATGTTCTTTGGATTATTTACTGGTTTATGCTAGCCATGGGGAGCTGTCAGTAATAATTTCATGCTTATACTGAAGAAATCTGGTATTTTGCCAGTACTTTACTTGATAAGGGATTATTGGAACCCAGGAACAGAATTGGAAAATAAACTCTAGCTCTTCTTAGCAATCTTTTCATGGAGGCCAAGGACTCACTGCAAAACATTTTTGCAAATTTGAGTACTTAATATTGGATCCAAGAACAATACATTTTAGATGGGCTACAATTAGTGGTAGCTTATTTTAAAGCAAAGAAAAAACAACTAAGCATGAGTTTGCTGTCTTTAGAACTGTTTTTGAAAATATAGTATAAAAGTGTTCTCATTTTCCTTATTTTAATTATACAGAAATGTTGTTAATGTTGTTTTTGAAATACCTTACAAATTGCCCCAAATGTTGACATTAAGCTCATTAAACAACAAAGTGTCTTTGGTATATTAAACTTTTGCAATTCATGCATCTGTAACTTAATTTTCTCTTAACATAAATTTTGCTTTTGGTACAACTAAATTAAACTCTTTGAGTGCTAAAAAAAAAAAATGTGAGAAGTCTACTGTTCCAACAGCTGCACGACAGTGGACACCAGTGATTGGTCCTTTGTGTCCCTCAGACATCTCACCAATTCCAGCTTTGCTGCCATGGAAGCATGCTGTGTACACAGAACCTTCTTCTCTCCTGACAACAAAGTTGTTGACATCTCCCATGGGGAAGGACATAGACATCACAGCTATTGCCTTTGACTGTTTATGAAACAACTTCATGCTATCACACAGATGAGAAAGCACGTCCAGACTCTATGAGCAAATTTTTCCATCAGTAGAGATGCTAATCAGATTGTGTGCATTTTGTGTTCTGATGACACTTACACAATAGACAGTGTGTGAGTGTGTGCAGCAGCAGACAGTGGCGTTCTTTGCGCTGGAGTTTTTTGTTGCTATGGTTATCCCAAAGCACAATTTGGCCTGAATATGTACCACCCATAACAAGATTCAGATGAAATTTTGCAAACATAGCTGACTGGCAGTGGAACACACACTCTGGGGTCATGTTTTTGTACTTCATATTCTATACAAGGGCCACACTGTCAGGTTCATGAGAAGCATTTTCATTATTACTATAGGAAGCCACAAGTAACTCTGGATGCTGAGATGACCAATCCAAACAATTAACAACCTGATGCTTTGACCAACGTTCATGAAAAAATTGTCGATTTAATGATAGTTTAGCACCTCTTTGAATCTCTCCTTCTTTGTCTTCCAGATCTCTCCCACTGTAGTCAAAGAAGATGTGAATTTGCTCTGAAAGAGCTCTTTCTACAATTCTTATAGAATGGGTCAAAAAAAACTTAAAAATTCCTCTGAGTGTAAGATTTGTTGTTTCTCTTCTTCAGTCAGCTCGTGAGGGGGAGCTTTACTACCATTTTGTTCATCTTTTTTTTAGAAGTTTTCTCTTCTTCAGGCTCAGGAGGTGGCTTAGGAGTCACCACACCATCTTCTTTCTCTTCATCTTCTTTGGGCTGGGCCATCACTGGAGTCTGAGTTTCTTTTTGTGTGTGATGATTTCTCGAGGAGGAAAGTCAACTTGTGTAATTTTGGCCGTTCTGAGCTTAACAGGTCCTCATCTAGATACCACAGCACCATCCAGCTTTTCTTGGTGTGCTCACATATTTTGAGGATGGAGACATAGGAGGAGGGATAGCAGGGGATTCTGGGGTTAGCCCCATGCTTTGAATCAACACTTCAGCTTCTCTGCTCTTTTCTCTTCAAGATCTGATTCTTCTTGCACAGGAGCAACAGCTCCCTTTTTCTGATCAGTTTCTTTCTTTCTTTTTTTTTTTTTTATTTCTTTCTTTCTTCTTTGATTTGGGCCAACTGTGGCTTCTTCCATTCCAACTCAGCCTTTAATTCGCTTTTGTCCAACATGTTTGTGACCTGTCAGGTGGCAGGATATGGGAAAGCATCATACCACCTGCAATCTCTCCATTAAGTCCCTAGCTTAAGTCCCAAAGCCAACTGTCTGGGAGCTGTATTCAAGTTCTTGTTTTGTCACTTTGTAGCTGCTAGAACCATAGGCAATTCAGACATCTCATATTTCCAGTTGCTCAGATGTAAAAGGGACACAATACTAATTTTAAAAGAAAAGTTTGAGACTCAGTAGGTCAGGATCTTGGAAATGTTCAGAAGACTTCAGGGTGCAAAGCCCCTGTAGGTTGTTACACACTTCTGGGTCTTCTCTGCACATTGTACAGGAGTTTTTTTGGGCAGCATCCAGAGGTCACCTGCTTAGGAATCCCTGGGGTGCAAATATGGGTCACGGCAAGAGGCAAGTTGCTTATTCCAAACCATCTGAATGGAGTCCCTGGGGCAGTGCCTGGGACAGTGTACCTCTCACAACAGACACTCCCAGTCCACACGCTGGCTTGTGCTGAGTCCTTTAGCTCAGCCCTGCAGCGCCCAGCTGGATTGCTGTGCATGGGGAGGCCCTGTGCATTGCGAGTGTGGAGCCACCAGCCCCTTCTTGAGCCCAGTAGCCCAGCACCACACCTCTTCCCTTTGTGACAATAACAAAATATATCCAAGCATTTCCAAATGTCTGCTGGGGACCAAGATTGAGGACCCCTCAGCGAGAGAATGCAATTGGTCACTTTTCTCTCAGCAAACAGAGCCACAGCCCTTTTCCCAGTCCCCTCCTGGGTCCAACAGCCTCTGTCTGGACTCAACTGTGTGAACTGCTCACACCTTATTTGTAACCACTTGTGATAAGAGCTGTTCTGTACTGAGCAACAATCATGTGCAGCCATGGGGGACACAAATGAGTGCAGAGAACCCATAGCAACCCTTAGAGGGGTGATAGTGAAGTCTGACTTATCAGTGAGGAGCAAGGAGTTCAGAACCCCAGAGGTCATAGGTGAGTACCCATCTCCTCTGAACCATAGGTTCAGAGCCTTTGCAGCACCCCTCCACCTGGCCAGTCCAGTGCTGGTTGCCACTGGCATCATTTGCCTCATCCAGCCAGGGCTTTGGAGGCCTATACTGAGCTCAAGAGGTGGGCATGGCAGTGTGTCAGTGCTGACAGCTGCTGCCCCAACTGGGCCTAGCAGGTTCTCTCTTCTTGCTGGGCCATGGGTGCTTTAATCCTTTGGAAAACTTTACTGAATCAGGGGTTGCTGTCTGGGCTCACTGTCGCAGGTCACTGTCACCCAGGTACACTCATAGAGGTGCCCTCCCCTGCAGCAGCCACAGAATCTCTGCCTCAGAGGAGCACGGGCGTCACCACCATGCCTTTCTTCTTCAGTGGGCACAATGGAGGTGGCCCTGAAAATCTAACCTGTGATGTCATCTTTTTTATTATTTGGGACACAGAAAATCTGCACACATAGATAGCAAGAGAAGCTCAGCTCAGATCGCAACAGGATGTGAGACAGCAATCAGCAGTCTGGGAAAGACCAGATGCAGCTCCCAGGTGAAGAGGAAAGGGCTGGGAATCAAGCAGGAAGGCCCTGAAGCCCATACTGTGCCCAGCACCATGGAGGCTAAAGGGGGAGGAAACTACATCCTGGCCCCAGGGTTTCTACCTGCACAAAAGGGCACATCACTGGCCTGGCCTAGCAGGTGGATGGGTAGCTGTTATAACTCTTAGTTTGGGAAGAATACTTATTTCATTTTTTTCAACTCTGGTTTCTATGCAGCAGGCCTAGTGTGTGTGTGCAGGGCAAGGGGCAGTTCAAGGGAGCAGGCTGGAAGAGAAACACCTGGTCCATGCTATCTCTCCTAGTACTTTGCTCATGTTGGCAGCACAGCTAATAAGCTCTCTAACAATATTAACTCTGGATCCCTTTTTTCTTGAGATAAGGTCTCATTATGTAGTTCAAGCTGGCCTCAACCTCACTTTGTAGCCTAGGAGGCTGCCCTGAGGTCAAGGTCCTCCTGCCTCAGCTTTCCAGGGCCACTTACACCTGGTTGGCATTTCTTCTCAGATGTGTTACCTTTCTACCACTGTAACAAATACTCCAGGTGCTCAACTTATAAATAGAGAAGGTCTGTTTTGGCTCACAGTTTTAGAGGTTCCAATTCTTGATCAGTTGGCTCTGCCCCTCTGATGAGGCAGGACATCGTGGCAGGAATGTGTAACAGGGAAAAACCCCTCACCTCGTGGCCAGGAAGCAAAAAAGAAGAAAATGAAGGGGCCCCAGTCCTAGTGTCTCCGTTGAAGGGGACCTGGGACCTCTGACCAGGCTCCTAAGGTCTCCATCATCTCTTATTAGCTGCTCTCCAAGGACTAAGCTGTGCACTGGAGCAGGTACCACACTTGAGTTCATTCATTTAGTTGAAACTCAGTAAGCTCTGCCTACCTCCGAGTGGCTGCCTGCTTCCTCCAGTACATTCTGGAGCCAGCTCCTGGTGGTCATGGAAACCAGAAGGAAAATTCACAAAATGTAACAGCACAGGCTACAAACAGGGACAGGCAAAAGGTGAGAGACTTAAGCAAGAAGGAAGCAGGTCCCTGGTCCTTTTTGTCTTTCTAAAGACAAGCTTGACCTTTTGTCAGGGACACGAGGGTTAGGGAGATCTGAGGCAGGAGGCCTTAAGAACCGTTTTTTAAAAATGTATTCTACAGAGTCTACAGGGTCTTACTACATAGATTGGACTTGTAATGATCCTCCTGTTTTCAGCCTCCCAAGTGCTGGGATTATAGGCCTGTGCCATCACACCCAGTCTCAATTGCCCTCTCAGCATGCCCGGGGCTGGGGCTAGCACAGCACACTGGGGATTGAACCCTGGCCTAAGCAGGAGCTTCAGTCCACTGAGCTATCAGGCCGGCCCAAGAACTTTTTAAGGACCTGAAACTCTGTCTTAGATGATGAACTCTCATTACCATTTATATGCTTATCTTCTTTTTGTTGTTGTTTTCTTTTTCCCCCATAATCTGTTTGTTTTGTATGCAAGGAACTTTTGGAAAGAAATACTGTTGGAAAATTCCCTTTAGAATGAATTGTCAGTGGGAGACCAAGGCAGAAGGATTGCATAATTTGAGACCAGCCTTAGCTATACAGTGAATTCAAGGCTAACCAGGGCTACAAAGTGAAATCTTGTCTCAAAGGAAAGAAAGAAAACATCAGAATGTTGTTGTTGTACCATTTGCATACTGGTCTTGTCCCCTGTGAGGCCTTAACTAATGAAAGTCATGTGCAAACAAGTAAGTTACCATAAATGATCTTCGTATCCTCTAACAGCTCACCAGGCAAGTGGTGCAGATTCCCATCTCCAGCAGGCCTGGGAGAGAGGTGTGTTCTCCCCTCTCTTGCCAGGCGCAGCTGCACAGAAAGATGGAGAGAGACATGGGAGCGAGAGCCCAAGGAGACAGCGACCTACCTAGGAAACCTCTCTTGCGTGTGCATCCGGAGCATCAGAACTGCCTCCCAGGCTCCTCGAAACAGTGGCATTTTTTGGTCACCTGTAGTCTGTGTCTGCAGGCCACAGACAATTCTCAAGGTCAAATCTCCTTAGCTGTGTAGGGAGACAGCACCAGAAGCCACCTGCAGATCCTGGCCTGACCAAGGGTCCACCTGAGCACGCTAGTGGGTGAAGCAGGGTGGAGGAAGTTAGGCTGAGGGCTAGGACAGTCTCCGGTGATGCTGATCTCTGTAGCGTTTCCTCATCCCCTTCTGAAGACCAGGGGTCACCCAGGGGTGCCTGGGTGAAGAGTAGCATGTCTTGTGCCCTCAGCTGGCAGCACACGGGGACTCACAGGCAAATACCCAAAGGCTGCAGGGTGGGGCTTGTGCAAAGGGGACCAACGCTGTTAACAGGAATGATTTAAATGCACCTGTAATAGGCAGAGTTCATGAACAAAAATCAAATAGTATGGGTAATACTTGAAAGAATTAACATCTGGGACCACCTCTTACTGAGAAGTTTTTGCATGTCAAAAGAAGTTACAACAAAATGAAAAAACAACCCACAAATTTCAAAAAGTCTTAACTAATAAGCACTCAGACAAAGGTCTGCTCTCTAGAATTTATAAAAAACTAAAAAACATTAGGGCCCCTAATTTTAAAGACTCAATCCAGAAATGGACATCCGAGATGAACACAACACTTCTCAGAGGACGAGATTAAGGAAGCGAATAAATATATGAAAAAATGCTCCATATCACTAACCATCCATGAAATGCAAGTTAAAACAACACTGAAATACTATCTCACTCCAGAAAGAATGGCTATCATAAGGAAATCAACCAACAACAAATGTTGGAGAGGCTGTGGGGAAAAGGGAACACTTCTCCACTGCTGATGGGAACGTAGACTGGTACAACCATTGTGGAAGTCAGTATGGAGACTCCTCAAAAGAGTAGGACTAGAAATCCCATTCAAGCTGGCTATCCCCCTACTGGGAATTTTCCCAAAGGAACTGAAAACATCATATCATAGTGATACATGTGTACTTATGTTTATAGCAGCATAATCTGTGATAGCCAAATCTTGGAAATAGCCCATCACATGAGGAATGGTTGAAAAAGATGTGGTATTTTCTTACGACAGAGTATTACTCAGCTATAAAGAATGATAAATTCAAAGCATTTATATTGAAGTGGATGCCACTTGAAGATATACTCATAAGTGAAATAAACCAGACCCACATCTGCAAATATTGTATGGTGTCCCTAGTATAAGAACTCAAAAGAAGAAATACAAATAGAAAGGTATAACACAATTAAAAGGAAAGTGAGTACTTGAGGACTGGACAACGAGGAGAGGTCAAGGAGAAAAGATGGGAAACATGACAGAGGCAAAGCCATACATTTACACACACGAGATGGGTGAAGCAATGATCTTGAGAAACATCAGGAGATTTTTGAAACCAGCAGTTAATTGGTAGGATTCTTGCCCTGACTAACTATGCATAGTGATAACTGTGAACCAAGCAACTGCACTGAAGATAGCAATGGGTAATGGAAGGGTCATGCTTGGAATGACTGTCATGCTGCTCTTCTAAATACGTACTTTTTGTCATGACATACCAATGATTGCCATACTGTCTCTCAAGTAAATGTTTGTTTGTTTGTTTTTTTAATGGGTAATAAATGAAAGAAAAATGACAGAAGAAAAAAAGTCACAGGACTATCCAGTTACAGTGCTGTATACAGTTAGATTTGTAAATTTCTGTGTAAAAATATGTAATTGTTTATTCATATTCTTTAAATATTTTTCATTTTTTAAATTTTTATCTCCATAATCTGTAGGGACTTAAAGTTTAAAATATCAATAATTGATGGAAAATACCTCTTCCATGTTATGCCTAAGATGTTTGATATTCAGATAGATAGTGAAGTTAAACCCAACTACATATGTTGTAGGGAAATAATAAGCTATTCTTCTGGAGGGTTAACAACCTAAATTTGCAGACCAAAAATTAGAGAAAAAGAAGGGCCATGAGGACAGCCAACATTTTGACCCTAGCCTTTCAAGGTCAGTGAAGACTCAGGACATAGGAGAACCTGTACTGTAACATCATGGGACTCAGTTGTGCACCAAATTTTCTGATCAAGGAGATTATGGGGCATAAAGCAATGTGATCAATGACATAGAGTGTGCCTAAGGAGAGTCACATGGAGAGAAAACATTCTCTCAGGCTTTCAGAGAGAGCAAATTGGTCAAGCAATGGCCGTGACTCATTCACCTGGCTGACACTGACATAGGATCTACAAACTGTGGTACAAGGGTTATAGGACAAATCCTGAGGGAACTTCTCTGACTTCATCAGATACAAAAGATACATTTCTGGTTATATAGGTCTTGCTTTATCTTGGTCTTAACCATCCAGCAGAAAAGTTTAAAAACAAGGTATATAAAGTAAAGCCATATCAATATGCTAAGCTGTAAAAGGCTCAAGTCAACAACTGCAGATAACCCTCTAGTATTGTAGGCTGCTGGACTTTGTTTAATTGTTTTGCTGAATTCAAGCACCAGGGAATACTCACATCTGGCAGAACTAAACAAGAAAAGGGGATACAAAGGAAGGACCACTCTGTATCTGTATATACAAAATAGTTAGGATAGATACACACCTACTTTCACTTAAATCAATGAAAAGAAAGATTTGTACAGGATATCCTGTCTATGTCGTGTACTATGGATAACCACTAAGAAGATAACAATGTACATGGTATTAATTATTGAAATAGTTCTATTAATCAGTTTTGAAACTGTCTTACTGCTATTCGTTTCTCAATAAAATAAAATTTAAAAAAATAAATAAATGCACCCCTGAAGCTGGCGAGAGCTGGTGAGCAGCCTTGACCTGCAGGGCCCCACTGAGTCCCTGGGAGGAGCGCTCACCGAGGGAGCCCAGCCCTACCAGGGTCCGGCACCCCTCTGTATAGCGTCCACTGTGGATGGGGGTCAGTAGCTCCTTTCTTGTGGCCTTCTGAAGATCTTCAGGAGGAGAGCTGAGGTGCAATGTGCTCTGCTCTGACAGGCAGCTGAAAGATTTCCCCATTTCTGGACAAAACTGGAAACCTTTGCTGACCCCTCTAAGAGCTTGGGGTCACACATCTTAGTTCTTCCTGGAGGGGTAACAGGCTCACCAAGAAGCATAATAATCTTCTTTCTTGATAATCCCATGTACACACATTCAACGTAAGTGAATTCAGCTCTAGGTGCTCCAAGAACACTTTAGATTAAAAAAAAAAAAAAAACAAAAAAAAAAACCAGTGCAAACAAATTGTGCCACCGCACCAGCCAGATCCACAGCAAGCATATGGCAGGTGCGAATCTGCCGAGGCCCACATGCAGTGCTGCACGACTCTGTGCGGTGATCAGCTCCAGTTCCCGGGTTTAAAGCTGCAATCCGTCCTTGCGCAGCACGTCCTCAGTGCTTGAGCCATGCCGAGGGCTTCCTTAGGTGCACAGCCACAGGCCCAGTCACCAGCTCCAGCGCAGAGCAGAGCCCTCCAGGTACTTACGCGGAGGTTTCAGGCTCCAGTCCCCTCCCCGAGGGATTCTACACTCCAAGGTGGCTTTGGCTGTGCCTGATTTTCTCCTTAACGCTTACCTGAGACTGTCGCCATTCTCTGAGTTGGAACTTGGCTCCATGGCTCTTTCTTACTCTGCTGGGAGCTCCTCACAGGTTAGGCCAACCATGTCCTGGTGTGTCTGCCTGGTGCACCACACCTGCAGGGCCGTGAATGGATGAAGGCCAGGGGGAAACCAAGTGCGCCCGGCTCATTTCCCTAGTGCTCTGGAGACACTTCAGACCCGAGTGACAGCCACACAGCTCCTCTCTGTGCTCTTCATGCTCCCCCTATCATCCAACATTTCTTTGGAGGGACACTTTGCTTCTCTTGATGAAACCTGAACAGGCGACACTCATGTGGACTGAAGTGTGTTGAAGCTGCTGTGCTTTCCAAGAACTGTGGCCTGGCACATAGTAGGCACTCAGTGAACACATGTTAAGGGTCAAGGGCTAAGGACGTAGATGGAAAAAGCGACACACTGGATAGTCTGCCAGGTGACAGCTCAATTCCTTACAGTCTACCCGATTAGTAACAGTCTTCAGCTAAATCTGCTGTGTGCAGACAGGTGCTTCTGAACTTGTTCCTTCTTGTGCTGATGTGGGTCCTCCAAGCAGAGTGCAGAGCTACTCTTCACACTATGGGCAATATATATATAATGTAATGAACTTAGCTACCTCTCTAGACCTGAATGCTAAGGTCTCCTACACCTACCAGCCCCTTTCATCCAGTTGATTTGCAAGGTTCCCCAATTCCCCAAGCTCTGTCTCCTGAAGATTACAGTACTGCGTTGATGTTCACAAAAACAATTTTATAAATTTTTCAGTGTTTGGCTGGCATAGCCCACCATCTTACCATATTTCCCTAGCCAATGTTTCCCAAACTTGGCTGCCAATGGAATAGCAGAAGGAGACTCTAGAAAATACTGGCGCCTATGTGTTAACCCAAGAGAATCCAATTCAAGTGATCTGTGGAAGGCCCCCCTTTCATGAATTTTAGCAGTTTCCTGGGAAATCATAATGCATATTCATTATTAACATTTGAGAGCCACTTTTTCTGGTCACTTCTATCTGCCTCTCTGGAAGATATTATCTCTCTTGGTGTCTTTTCTGCTGCTATCACAGAACGTCACAGACTGCATAATTTATGAACGACAGAAGTTTATTTGGCTCACATTTCTGGAGGCCAGCAGGCTGCCACTGCCTTCTGGTGAGGACTTTCTTGCACCATCCCCTGGTAAAATGCAGAAGGATAAGAGCATAAGACAAGGCTGGACTTCTTCACAACAACCCACACTAATGATCACTGACCCATTCCCAAGTTAAGGACACTTGATCCATGTGTGAGGGAAAACTATGAACCAGTCACTTCTCATTAGGCCCCAGCTTCCAACACAACTGCACAGAGGATGACAGTTCCACTAAATGAGCTCTGGGGGCGCATCCAAGACATAGCTGTATCCTACATTTCTTCCCATTGCAAATAAATGCTCACCCAAACAGAAAGCACGAACTCATCTTCCCAGTGGCACACTGACATGTCAGTGCATGCTCTGCACCTGCCTTCCACTGATAGCAATGGGTGCCACTCCATGGCAGCTTGAGGACTTCACTCCCACACTTCTTTTCTCCCTTGCTTCATTGCTCATTTCTCCTTCTCTATCTAATTCCTGTCACTAGCACTCATGTTCTAAAATCTCTGGTCTAAATGCAATGCCCTGGTTCCCACATCCATTCCAGCCATGACCCTTGGTTCTGTCCCCTTCAGTGTCAGTCTTCTCCTCCAAAGGTGCTCTGAATCCTGTCTCCACTTTCTCACCTGAATTTCTTTTTTTCCATAATTTTACTGAAAAACAAATAGCAATGAGACAGTTTCAAATCAAATTGGTAGAACAAATTCAATAATTAATACATTGCATATTGTTTTCTTAGTGGTTATTTGTTGTACAAGGTGCATACATGATATTCTATTTACAAACACCATTAGAGCAGATCCTTCTATTAATTGAATTAAGAGAATGTAGCTGCATATCTATCTTTTTTTAAGCTGATTTATAGTACAGTTTCAATAATTAATACTTTTACATTGTTATCTTCCCAGTGGTTATCCATAGTACAAGAAGCAGACAGGATATCCTGTCCAAACATTATTAGTGCAAATCTTTCTTCTCATAGAATTACATGAAAGTAGCTGCATATTTATCCTAACTGTTCTGTATATACAAATACAGAATGGTCCTTCCTTTGTATCCCCTTTATTTTGTTTAGTCCTGTCAGATATGAGTATTTTATTGGCATTCAATTATTACAGATGCTTGAATTCAGTGAAACACTGCAACACAGTCCAGCAGTCCATAACCATAGAAGTTGTTGACTATAGCCACTTACAGCTCAGCATATTATTACGGCTTTACTTTATATACTTTGTTTTAATACTTTTCTGCTGGATGGTTAAGACCAAGGCAAAGCAAGACCTCTATAACAAGAAATATAACTTTTGTATCTGATAAGGTCAGTCAAGTCCCCTCAGGGTTTATCCTGTAACCCTGTACCACAGTTTGTAGATCCTTTATCAGTGTCAGCCATGTGGATGAGTCACAGCCATTGCTTGACCAATTTGTTCTCTGTGAAAGCCTGTGAGAAAATCTTCACTCCATGTGACTCTCTTTAGGCACACTATAGATCATTGATTGCCTTCCTCTGTGGCTCCACAATCTCCTTGATCAGAAAATTTGGGACACAACTGAGTTTCATGATGTTACAGTACAGGTTCTCCTATACCCTGAGTCTTTGCTGACCTTGAAAGGCTAGGGCTAAAATGTTGGAAGACCTTGCAGCCCTTCCATTTCTCCAATTTTTGATCTGCAAACTTAGGTTGTTAACCATCCAGAATAGAAGCTGAATTTTACCCTGCAACATATGCAGTTCAGTTTACCTTAGCTATCTGTCTAAATATCAAACATCTTAGGCATAATGTGGCACAGATATTGAATTTCTCTTAATCAACTGATCAACTCAGTTTCCTGCTCTTTCCTTGATCACCAGTGACCTCCATCTGGCCAATTCCAATAGTTACTTCTACTCAACCTGCTCTTATTGACCATTCATGGTTTTTGTAGTAAGGGTTCACAGGGAAAAATATTTAATACAGGACACAAAATTTATAAGATTATTTTATAATAGTCACCTAAATAGCCAAATGCAAAAGAGTGTGGGAGATCTGTCCACACATTAAAGAGACTTTAAAAATACTGGTGTCTATGTGTTAACCCAAAGAATCCAGCCAAGGGCCTGAGCCCCACATGGTGTCTTGTATGAGCCCAGCTGAAGACAGAATAATGACATTTGTTTTGGTGTATTGTATGTACTGGCTAGCACAGGTTAGGTATTGGTCAAACCTAATTCCCAAAGGGAACCTATTGGAGACACTTCCTGGTCCTTGTCTCAGTCCAAGAAACCAATATTTGTAATCCCAAAGTTACGTTATTGGAATCCCATCAAGTTGATTCCAATCTAACACTTTCCATGCAGCCCACGGCAAAAATGAGGACACTAAATTATATTTTTAATCATCGGGGAGTCAAGGGGCTCTAGGTCCAGCCATGAAGATGGCTTTCCGGAACCAAGAGGGTGACCCAGGCCTCACCCAGTTTTTATTCAGTGAGGGAGTGGCTTGAGGACTGAGAATTGTGGGAAGTAGGTGACTACTGTGAGCTGAGCTAGGTGTGGGGCCTACATTTACCTCTGCCATATGCAGAGAGGATATGCAGAGAGAGTAATCTGCATTATATAGTATTTAATGTTTTGGGAAGTCTAGGGCTTCAGCTTTGGTGTAGTCTTTCAAGCCC